>JANBPT010000492.1:0-33551 GCA_027575765.1 Tieghemiomyces parasiticus | reverse complement strand
GGCGCAATAGAGACAGGTTGTCGTTCAAAGCCACTGGCGCCGCCGCTGACGATACCGTCATGACCGCGGTGTGAAATGGCGTTGCCACTCTCTCGTTGGCCGTAGTATCCAGGGCTCAACGTAATTGCCGGATTCTGCTGCTTAGTGATTTGTAGCCTTCAGAAATCGGCTTTACCAGTCGGAAGACAGCTATCTGGTGGGCTGAACAGACCCCTCGCTCAATGTATATATATTTTTTTCCTCGCTATAAACCTAACGATAGAGTACTCCTCCGCCGTCGCTTGAGCGGGGTGTACCACCCGTCGCCCTCTCTGTGTACCCTCAACGAACGGTAGGTAGATGGTGAGAGAGGGAGAGAGTGGTCGTGTCCGGCGGCCTTCTCTAATCTTGGTGACGGAGGCCGCCATTTATCCTATCGTCCTCTCCTTCTCTCTAACCCGTCGCCTCTAGGGGGGCCACTTCCTCGTTTCCGCATCTCGCTCTCCGTTACACCCATTGTAGGTCGTTTCAAGCGAGGAACTATGCACCCCCCCCACCGCTGGTTTCGGCTCGCTCTTTTAGCTTATTTCCGGTGTCTTTTTTTCTTCTTTATCGACGGCGTCGGGTTAGGTAACGGTATGGCGTGGTGCACCCTGTGCACGGTCTATATAATCAACCCTTTTCCGCTCCTATGAGTTCGCGCCAAAGCTTGACGGGACGAGCGCTCCGATTATTTAAATGTACACTTTTCTTTACTTATGCTTTATAGATTGCCTCTTTCAACTACGTATTGTCTACCTATTTTTCCGACTTATCCATGTAAATCTTTGCGCTTCATTACGGCCACAGTTTTGACAACTTGCCATATCTTTTACGACCATCTCTCACCCGTGTCCCTGTATCGATATCTTCTTGAACTACATTCTTGACCTTACCCCAACTGTCTCTTCTTACTAACAAATTGCAAGCCACACCTTCTCTGACCATATACACTCCAGCCTGGACCCGCTACTACCAGTGCCTACATCACCTACCCTACCACTCTCCCCCCACCAATCTCCCACCCTCCCCCAGCGGCACTGCTTTCCCAGCTGCCTCTCCCCCCTGAACCGCCGTCAATACAACCCCTTTCTCCTGCCCTTTTTGTCGAGGTCACACCTACACTCACCATGTGGCTAGCTCTCTTCGTATGGGTATGTACGACTGTAGCCCTCGGGTCGGCCATGAGTAAGGATTCGAAGCCGGACGGGTCCTGGTTCGGTGCGCGGTCGATTTGGGACCCGGCCACTTCGGTACGCTGGGGCTACGACGCCTTGCGCAAGAACCTTGGCGGTCACCGACTCCTAAACCCCTCAGCCCGCCCCAGTCCGCTCTATTCGTCATATTCGGAGCTCTCCGACCACAAGGAAGACCCTCAGCGCCCGAACATCCTCAGCAGGGCATCTTCGTCCGCCTCTGCGACGGTCCGCCGGTATCCCCATCTACCGACCCTCCACCTGTTATGCCATACCGCCGAGGCGGCCCAGACCCGGGCGGCGGCCGCCGTCACCCGCGCTAAAGAGCTTATGGACTGTCCCGGATGCCGCGTGGAAATCCGGGACCACTACGCCGACCCATCCACAGGGCTCTACTATGTGTACCTCGAGCAATACTACAAGGGCCTGCCGCTCCTGAACGGTCGGGCCACGGTCGTCTTGGATCACCCGCCCTCGCCGACCACCTCTTCGTCCTACTGCCCAGCCCCGCGTATCCTTCATGTGACCAACCACCTTGCCCACGGAGATCGCCTCGTCAAGTTCGAACGGCAAATGACCCCCTTCCGTCCGGTGCCCAAGGACCCTTTCGTTCCACTCGCTACCTTGGGGCCCCAAGCTGACCCGCAGTGGAACGCTGACCGCGCCAACTGGCACCTCCGGGAGCCCGAATCGGCCAGTTTAGTCCACGAAACCATGGAGCACGAACAGGTCTGGGACGAAAGTAACTGCCGCAAGGCCCTGATTGGTATGTTGCACTCCATCAACGCCCTCGTCCATGTCACCCAGATCGCTAGCTGGGACTTTACCTATGTCCCCTTCGACGCCACCGAATACAGCCGGGAATCGACTTCACCACTCGCGCCGAGGCCAGTCGAGCCGTCACCCAGGCGTTCGTCGACCTCGGTGAGCGACCTTCCCCCGCCGTCCGCAGATGACCAGCTGCTCACCCCACCAACCTCTCCGGTCCGCACTACCGCACCCCCGTTGCCCGACCGAGGCGATCGCTCGCCGTCGCGCTCGTCGATGTCGCCCGGGCCCAGCTTCACACGCTTCAAGTGTGTAGCGAAAGGGGAAGACGGAATACCGGGTGGGCAGTCCACGCTGTACCCGGTATACTACAAATACCACGATCGTATCAACCCGGCGTGGCTGGTCGACGTGAGCACCCCGATGGGTAAAGTTCGCGGCACGATCCTGACCCATAACCATTTCCACTACCGGGTAATCGACATTAGTAACGCCGTCCGTGAGGAAGACCATTGGACCACGCCAGGCACTGGACCCTCCCCGACCCCTTCGCGGTCGTCGTCCATCCTAGGCCTGTCGAGTTGGCTCTTTGGCCGCAATTCCAATAAGGACCAGGATGCCAGCGTGCCATTCTACCGACCTGGGTTTCGTCCCGGGACCCTGTACGCGCACTGGGACTCGGCTCGGCGGAGACATTTTGAGAAGGCAGCCTCCACCCAAGACGAATGGATCTCCGCGCGGTACCTTGGGGACGACGGCCTCCAGTATGCCCGAGGATCCCGGTCTGAAACCCCGCTGAGCGCGGATACCCAAGCCCCGTGTACCGAGGATCGCTGGGCCGCGCTGGCCGAGCAAGGCACCACGGGAACCCCGACTTGTCCACCCACTTTGGACCACGCCACCCGCGCCGCCTTTGTGATGGCTGGCTTTCTGCGTGACTGGTTCGCCGCCCAGGGCTTTTCCGCCGCCCACGGTAATTTTGGGCCCGGAGGCCACTGTAGCGATGGACGCCGGGAGGTGGTGACAGCGGCAGGCCGAACCTGTCCGCAGCTTGACGAGGGGACCGCGTCAACCACGACGGTCGCCCACGGTGAAGGGCCCCCCGCAGACCCTCTCCAGATCGTGGTGACCAAGGGTTACCAACACGACGAGGTGGACTACGTGCGCCTCGGTGACACGTACGCCACCAAGCGCGGTGAATCCCCCATCATCACCCTCGAGGCCCACCTGGAGGCCTTGGAGGCCGAGGATGTAGGGGCCAACCCTACCGCTGCGGCCGACCAGGAACCCACGTTTGGTTATCATATCAACCGTGGAGTGGTGGCCCACGAGTTTACCCACGCTGTGACCTACCGGCTCATCGGGGGTCCCTCCCGTGGGGATTGTATGGTCCACCACGACGGCCGGGCCCTGTTCGAAGCCTGGAGCGACTTTATCCCACTCATCCTCGACCTCACCGAGGAGCAACTCCACACTCCAAACCTGGCCATCGAACTGCCCTGGCGCGGCCATCCGTCCCACCAAGGCTACTGGCGCCGTTTCTACCTGAACCGTACCCACCGTCGTTCTTCTTCGTCCGCCACGACCCCAAGAGCGAGCGAAGATGACAGGACGGGCCACGCGTACCCGGACGAGCTCGGCGTCAAAGTTGGCGATATGGTTAGCTGGTGGACCCAGCTCATGCTGGACCTCTACGTTGAATTTGTGAAGGAGTACGGGTTTGATGCCGATTGGTTCACTCCGATCGCCCTGGGCGATCCCCGGGCCACCACCGTGCCGACGGAAAGTCAGACTCCCCCGCTACCGGTAGAGACCGACTCGTCCGAACCACTGCCGTCTCGGCGGGCTCAGGAGTCCGGCACGATCGCGGCGGCTAGCACAGACTCCACGTACGGCTTGGTCACCCCGGTTGCGACCTCGGATAGTGACGATCCGGATCGGGATGCCTTGGCTGCGATTACCAGTAATTC
The DNA here is from genome assembly GCA_027575765.1 of Tieghemiomyces parasiticus. Lineage (NCBI taxonomy): Eukaryota > Fungi > Kickxellomycota > Dimargaritomycetes > Dimargaritales > Dimargaritaceae > Tieghemiomyces > Tieghemiomyces parasiticus. Next base: position 29,599 of record JANBPT010000492.1, on the reverse strand, counting down.
GGACGGCCGGGTCCAACGTGAAGCCAAGAAACGTTATCGGTTAACTCGTTCCTCGAACCCTTATGCTACCTCAGAAGACGATGACGACGATGATGCTGACCTACCTGGCATTTCTACCCAATCTCCGCGGGTTGAGCGTCTAGCCCGACGCCACCTCGACAACCGGTCAGGCCGGCCTAGGGGGCCCCCAGGTAACCGGGCCCTAGTTCGTCTCTGGCTAGCCGCTCTTCAATTGCTCCCTTGCCAACCAACGCTCCCGGAGGCCCGGGATGCGCTCCGCGACGCCGACCGACTCCTCTTTGGCGGGTTCTACGCCCACCACCTGGACCGTTTCCTCTACACCCGTCTGCCGCAGCTCCGCGAAACCTGGCAGAAACAACAGGAGCGCCGCATCCGTAAGCACCAGCTGTTCGGCGTCCGCCATTTCCTCGAGAGCCACCCGGTCACCGCCCCACTGTATACGATGCTGGCCCACACGACGCACCGGCTCAAGTGGCGCGCCGTGGAGTGGATGTGGACCCTCGCCCGCCGCCTTGTTAGTAGCCCGCCCGCCGAGCCCGACGTTCTGCAGGCGGCTGAGATGATGGCCGCCCGGCACCGAGGGCCAGGGGAGAGCGGGTGGGCGTACCAGGACGAGGGTAAGGTCCAGGATGAAAAACCGTGGGTCACCCAGGTGGTATATGGCAACCGAGCGGCCGCTGGGGACCACAACGATGCGGATGGCGGAGAAGGGCGCCGTGTTTCCCTGACCGATCCCTCCGCCGACCTGAATCCCACCGGGTCGCAAACCGAGCGGGGAGATGCCGAATATTGGGTCAAGGAATTCACGCGGCTCAACGACATGCTCAAGGGTGGTCAGGCCATGAACGCCGTCGATATCGAGATCGACCCGGGCGTGTTCGGGACGACCAGTGGCGAGTCGCCCGGTAGGGAGGCGGTGGACCACCGTGGTACCGAGGAGGACCTGAGCCATGACGGGGACGATGAGGCAAGTGACCAGGAATCATTGGATCAGGCGGACCACCGACCGGCGCCCCCCGGCCGCAAAAAGGTCCGGCCCGTCGGTACCGCCCACGAGGAGGAATTGGCCGCGATCGTCCGGGCCGCCACGGGCTCGACCACAGGGGAAATTAACTCCAACCCCATGGCTCACCCACGTGGCGGATCAAAGTCATGGATGAAGATGCTCGAGTCTGCCGTGCAGCGCCTAATAACTGGTCGGAACCTCTAACTAGCTACCCTCCCCCCCTCCCTTAGTTTTGTTTAATGCCTGGCTGATTTGGTCCGTGCCCAATAACTGTTCTGTACTGTGTATTACTATCATTTTGTTTTATTTTTGCTGGCTGTGTCTCCCACTGTGTGTAAGGGTTTGTGTGTGCGCGTCACCCGATTTAGGCCGCCCTAAGTCATTATTGTGGCTTGTCGACACATAAATGGGCGCCATCCGTGGCCGGTCAGCTGTCCACCTTGGCTGGACCCCTCCTCTGACTGATATATAACCGGCCAGGACTTCCTTCCCTTCCACGCCGTTGTGTCAAGTATATTGTAGCTAAAAGACGACAACATACGAAGGCTGAATTATCTCTAGTCGCAAGACATGGCTTGCTAAATGCCCCCAAGATTGCAGAGTGTCTATACCAATAACGACTGTATTTTCCCCTGATAATAGGGTCAAGGTTGAACGGTACCTTGCCACTCCGCAAGACATTAAATATCCTAAAATGCCAACTACCGCCCATGGAAAGGGGGGGGACACAGAACGGTAATACAGACTATCTCTATAAGGTAGCGACGAATTATGGTTTATAGTGAGGTAAATGTACAGTACAGGAGGATAAGTAATAAAAAGGGTGTAAGGCCTACTATTTCCAGACAGACGGAGGGGGAGGTCAGTGTATGTCGATAAAAACCACTTAGGTCGGTGGACGCGCCGATGATGTCGTGAGGTCAATAATGCAAACCTGACCAGCTGACAGCATGCGGACGAGTGGGACACACACGCACAGGGTACACCTATTTAACCCCATAGATGGCATCTTTTAGAAACGACAGAGAAGGAAGGCCCAGATGTGTAGCGACTGGTTTGTTTCGGGGTAGATCACCCCGGGAGTGTGCCTGGAAGCGGCCTTCCCCACCCTCGAGAAAACTCCACCCCCGAGGGGGCCAATTAGTAGTAAATGACGTAATTATCCAGATACTCGTTACCGAGATAGGCGTCATAGGGCTCGGTGGGGGGAGTGCGTGCGCGCAGCTGGTCGGCAAAGTACGAGCCCCAGCGTTTGCTGAACGTCTCGTAGTCCGTGCCAACAAAGTCTGCGGGCGGGGCTGTCAGGAATGGATGCTGAAGGGCCGCCTCGCTGTCGGGTCGCTGGGATGGGTCCGCGAGTAGGAGGGACCGGAGTAAATCGGCAGCGTCATAAATCACAGTGGGCACATGGCGACCGGAGCCACCACATCCACCGTTGCTGCTGCAGACGCTGCCCGTGTCACTGCTGAGAGACAGGGTCGATACGGACTGACCCGTACTGAGCGTGGACGAGGTATAGTCCCACGGAGTAAGCCCCGAGGGTGAGTAGTAGCTGCCGGCCTGGCGTTCAGGGCGGAGGGCCAAAATGTCGTCCAGCTGGGCCACAATCTCGTCGGTGGTGGACGCGCGCACCATGGACCCGCCGAGGTACTGCAGGTCGACGGTGGGGAAGTAGTCCTCCAGCATCATACCCATGACGATCCCCAGGCTATACATGTCGGCACGGGGGTCGCTGGCCTCTCCAGATAACACCTCTGGGGCCACGAAGCCCGGCGTACCGCAGGCTGGGAGAGCGTGGCCCGGCCCACACTCGGAAGCCAGGCCAAAGTCAATCAGGACCAGGTTGTCATCGCCGTCCGACATGATGTTGGCCGGATTAACGTCTAGATGTGTAATGTGCTGGTGATGCACGCCAGCCAGAGCCACAACAAGCTGACGTAGGATACGCTGAATGTCCTGCAGGTCGCGGTGGAACACCTGCATCTTTTTGACCACGGGCAGCACTAGCACGCGACGCCCCGAGTCGTCCACGAAAGAATCGACCAGGTGTAACACGTGCGGGAGGGCCTTGAGCTGGTCGAGAATATGGTACTCGCGGTCGCCAAGCATGCGGTCTGGGACCGTCTTGAATGCCAGTGGGGTGAAATCCTGCGAGCGGATACCAAACTCGACCTTGGAAAGCTCGGTAGAGATCTTGGGCATACGGTCGTTGATGAGGTAGCGGCGGTACCGCTTGGCCGGATGGTGCTCACAGGGGGCCATATACACGTCCTCATCCTCGTCCTCCTCGTTTCCGGCAGCAGTGGTGGCGTCACTCATGTCCCCGGCAGCGGAGGCCTGGTCAGTGGTGTCGAAGCCTTCTTCACCGCTCCAGTGGCTGAGCTCGTCTGTACTGCTGTCGGAGGTGTGGCGGGGGCGGCTGAGGTTGGAACGGGCCAGCTGGGCGTAGTCCTTGCCCGAAATGTGGGAGATGGCACGGTACTTGTACAGGTCCTCCTCACGGCCGCGCTGGGCCTCGTTGGCCGATGCCATAATGGCGCCGTACAGGTGTTTCCAGACGCAGTTCTGCTCGCGACTGGCGATGGACAGGCGGCGACGCACTCGCCGCGGGTGGGGTATAGCTTCTGGTGGCTCAGCGCTCGACTCAGTAAGGCAGCCCCCGCACCCGGCGGCGTCAGGGCGCGCAGTATCGCGGGTGGGCATGGATATACTTACAGAACGCTGCATGGTAGAAAGGCTAACGTCAAGAGGGTGAAAAAAGGGGGGAATGGCCGGTTACAAGAGGCAATGTGCACTGAGTCCGCAGTAGAAATAGGGCGACCGGGTTGGTGGTTCAGAAGGGGGGTCAGGGAATGAGAGAGGCGAAAGAACGGTGACTATAGCGTTACTGGGACTAACGAGAAAGTACGGATACCAAACTATGAGTCAGTTGAAAATAGAAAGACAGAGAGGTGGGAAAGATAAATAGAGTACAGAAAACGGGAAATGAGGTAAAGTGCAACTACGTGGTACTAGGCTAGACAGGGTATGAAGTAAGGAGCAAGCAGGTGTGAAGGGGAGACCCGACGTAATGAGAGTCGGGCGGGTCGCGTGGCGTGAAGGGGGGAGGTGGTGCGGTAAGGAAGAGAATGCGGGTTGAATGTCGGGCGCGGCTATCACAAGGCGGGGCGGACGTGGCGCAGTACGATGTAATATTGTGCCTACGGACTGTGGAGCGGGATAGTGGGATGTTTGAGAGCAGGGATAGAAGGCCAAGTTGGTAAGTCACTTGCAACAGGCCACCCAACAAAGGAAGGTCGGCACCTCGCCCAGCAGTTCATGTAGGCACCATGAGGCAAAGCTGACATTGCTGCTGGTAAAAAAAAAGATACGGACTGCCCCGGCGTGGGAACTAGTGAGGTCGGGTATTACCTACATTGATGATTTGATAACGTTGATAAGCCCGCCGGGTTGTGACGAGGTGAAAAAGTGGGGAGGGGGTAATTACTACCTAGGACGGAGGTTCGCGCTGTTATCCATTGGATAAGAAAGTGGAGAGTAGAAGACGGAGGTAAGGCTACGAAAGGAGGTGGGATGGAAAAGGTCGGTCGAAACAGGCTAAGCGTGGTATGGTAGACGAGAATGGCAAGTAGGCGTATGGCCTCAATATGGGGAACTATGAGGCTAGAGATCCAAGTGACTGATGCGCAGTCGATTCAAGGGCATTATCATACAAAAACCAACCCAAAGGCAAGTAGAGAGGGGTGATAGACACGGAGGAGGGGCTTTCGAAAACACGGGAAGGTACCGTTGGGTGGCGAAAGGGTAGGCCCGAGGGTGTCAACGTAGTGGTAGTAGACAGCTGGTGCAAGTGGAGAGAGGCTGTCAGGGCCAATCACGGGTGATACCGGCTGGATGGCGGGGGGGTTAAGGGTGTGGGGACGACGACTAGGAAGTAGGGAAGGGTCCACTGGGGCAGGGTGGGAGGAGACCAGAGCGGCTCAGGGTTTATATATACGATGGGTGCGGCTTAAAGTATGACTTCTGGGCCGGTATAGTGGGCTCCTATTGGCCCGCCCACAAGACCACCCTTCTTTCTTTCCACCCATATCCACACGATAGCACGAGTCGGATAAGATGATGGGCACTGATAGGGGCGGGTGGACATGGGAGATGGGAGGAGAGGATAGTCAATGGTGGTGAATGGCCCCGCGCCTCCTCCCCCTCCCAACAATACGAGACGATACGGACGAGAGGGTGAGTCGCTGGAAAGAATACGAAAGACCGCGGGCCTTTGCAAGGGGACGCGGTGAGAGCCCTCGAGCCATCAACAAAGGAAGACTGGGCTGGTCACTTAGAGTGCGTTGGTGGGGGGCATAGAAGGAAATGATGGAAGCGATGAGCTGAGCTGATAAGCGGCGCAATAGAGCCTGGTCCTTCGCCGTAAAAAAAGGGTGCGGAGAAAGGCCAGCGGTAGGGGGGTTGAGGTGAGCGTACCGGAGGCCAAGGGCGAACAATATGGACATTTAGACAGGGCGGGACGTGGGCGGCATTTCACCTGGCAAGCCTGTCTGCCGTACGAAGACCTCTGTGTTGCATAGAACCCCACCTGTACATGGACCCAGTGAGGTGATGGCGCATGGAGGAAGAGACGGTAAGGTTTCTTAAAGTAGCGGACAGGCCACGGGGGTGTAGCGTGCCGTGGGGCCTGCTGGTTTGGGGACCATATAGCATAGAGCATGGCCGGTAGAAAGGAGAGGCTGATAGATGGTGAGATAAGCACCGGGCCCGATTTGGCCCGCCCCAGTGTAGGCTCGTCACAAAATGCATTCACACCGTCCGCCACGCAAATTCCCGTCCTGGAAGGGAAGGGGAACCAGGGGAGAGCATACAAGAACGGGAACAGACATTCAGGTAACCAGGGGGATCCTTCACGTTCTAGACTACAACGCCCTTGGCGTCAGCCGGTGTGTGCCGGCTGCAACGGTGGCATACAGAGGATACGGGGTCAGTTTACGTGGACTCAGAAGTGACCAAAGGTACGAGCGTGAGCATGCCGCTACGTGGCGCAGGCTTCGGACCGCAGTGGACTGCTGCCGGCCAAAATGACTCGAGTGTCTCCCCTCCTCCCGACCCCTTTTGCTGCTTCGCCCCTTGAACAATAACCACTAGTTGGAGCACCTATTTTTATACCCCGTCCCACCAAGCCAGTGTCACACTCAATTCACCAGCGCGGGGCAAGTAGGCCTGTCTCACCTGGCACAGTTCGGGCAAAGTCCAGCCGAGCGGCAGTGTCCAGAAACAATGTTAACAGTGCCTATCCTCATTCGCACCCATACCATAAGTCTAATTTAGGCTTGATAGTAGCGTGGATGGCCGCCCACGTCCGCGCCGAATTAACGGGCGGTGGTTGTATCTCAGTGCTACAGGTAACCCAAGCCGCTCGCTGGCCTCGCTTCGGAGATGATGCAACGGCAGCCTCACTTTGATAAGAGCGACAAGGGCACTCGGGAAACCATGCAGAAAATAGGGTCCCGGCCTCAATAAACCTAACGTATCCGAAATAGGCCCCGCCCAATTTATGGCCCGAGTGTGCTCGCTTATCCTCTCTTTAAAACTTTATTCCGACAATCCTTCCTACCCGCGATAATCGCCCCCCCCATTGATTCCCGCCAAGGCGAGTGGCTGGTGCAGTAGCTCTATTGGCCTCAACCTGATTACTCTTGGTGAGTGGCGATAGGTGCGCTGGGGAATGGATGGTATCGGTGAGCAGGTGGGTCATCTGGACCAATCGATGGGTGGGTGCGATACGGTTCGTCCCGAACCACACTGACATCAGTAGCATGTGCCCTTCCCTTGAACCTGCCCGTCCTCTAGGGGCGGAAACGCCAGGGCTCGTATTTGTCCTGCCGTATGCGTACGGTGTCTTTCTTTTCCAGACGTCCTGTGCTACCGTTGCCATGTCGTCAATTCCTGTGGCAAGTTAGTTTGGGTGCCTTGGGACTTGCGCTGTGCTCTAGACCAGCGTCTCCTTCATAGGCGCCGGTGAACTTGGGCCCGAGAAAGCGTCGGGATTACACCGTCTTAATAGTGAAATTGGTTGATCTGACCGCGCCTTTTCCAACTTAAACGGTGCGGGCGGGCCGACGCATGATGAGGCCTGCCGCTCACCAGTCATATCCTTCATCCACTACTATTGAAGCAAGGGGTGAAGCATTTTACCGGCCCTGGGGTGGTACGCGGACTGGGGAGGGGGCCAGGTGCATCATTTTAGGGAACTGGCGAGTGGTTGGGGACGGCCCTGCCCCTCTGTCGTGGTCACCCATGGTAGTCGGCTCCCTCAAGGTCACCTCAGCGACATTGGATTTATGCCTATTTACCCTGCCAGACCCGACCACGATGCGTGCCAGGCCATGTGGCTGAGGGGCAGCAGCCAACTTCCCAGCAACTGTTGGCCAATGTTATGAAAGCCCAACTTTTCCCGGGCCAGAGCTCCGTGGGCACTGCGGAGTGGGCATGGCGTAGCGGACCAGCGGGGTTTGTCCCTGCGGTGCCCATCCCAGTATGCACTGGCCGATTTTCGCCAGTATGTAGTGACTGGCTTTTTTTTCCCTTCTCACTCTCCTGTGCTCGTTCGCGACCGCCCCGCCAATATCCATTACTCCACGTACCCACTATCCGCCCATCCCGCAATTCGGATAAATATTTTTACAGTAACCGGATTCAGGTTACCTTCGCCCAAAATCACTCCCCCGTACAGCCCGGGCTGCGGCGTGTCTCCAACGTCGAACCCGACGCCTTGTAACAGCCGTCCTGGTGGCGTATGCTTAAGCTCTCCGCCGGCCCCGTCCAAATCAACCTTAGCGCACTTTCGTTGTTGGTGTCCCTTTGGAATCCGTCGCTCTCGTCGTAGCCATTCCTGGGCCTTAGTTTCCGAGGTTGGCTCTCTATCCCATACACTCATCGCCAGCAACAGCTCGTCTCTACTATCTGCATCGCGCCCTAATAATTTTGCATACACCTACCCCCAAAATTCAACTTTCGACAATCATTTTCGCCCATACGAAACCGTTAGACAACAGGATACCCTCGACCCATTGGCCCAACGACATCGTCCCACTTTACAATACCCCCACTCCGCCCCCCACTGTCCAGTCCAGCTCATGGCGCCAAGCAACTCAGGCCCCGGAATCGCCACCGATTCCCCTCGGGGACTGTTCCGGATCGTAGGCCTGCCCCGCCCAGTCCAACTCGACCCGGTCTATTTCGACGGACGCCACACTCTGGTCCCATTCACCATCATCAACAAGAGTAACCAGGCCCTCCGGGTGTATATGCGTTCAAACCTTGGGGTTCAAGTCACCTTCCAAACGGCTAACGCCAACCTGGAGGACGGGGTCGCAGCCACTCCGGCTGCGTGTAACGAGCTCCTTAACCAGATCGATCCCATCGACCAGGTACAGCTTCAGCCCGCCGAGTCCCGACCGCTAATCCTTCTGTTTCGACCCGCGGAGCCCCGGCACGCGACCCGTAGGAAAGGCCGGGTTGATCATGGCCCAGGCCGCCGACGGCCACTCAATTCATCCAACGCCAGCGACTACGGGTCGGATGCGGGGGAGATGACCGAGAGCCGTTCGGAGTTGCCCACATCGGACGACAATGCGGACGATGACGTAGGCGAAGAAGGTACGACGGCGCGACAGGCTACGCCGAACGCACGAGGGTCACCAGCCGCTTCAACGTCCGTCAATCCGCTGCGCGAACTGCGTGGCACCATCTTCTTCCACGCTTACGTCGGGGACAGTGTACCGTGGTCCGAAAACTCCGATGTGCTCGATACCCTCGAAGCTGATACGCAGCCAGACGTGCCTGCCGCCGATGCGACCACTATACCATTTCAGGCTCGTGTCGGTCGCTCGGTGCTGCGCTGCGACGCCGCCGCTGCCGGCGTTCATTTCGATAACTGCCTGGCCGGCGATACCTATGCGAGGGAGGTGGTCGTGGAAAACCGATCTGCTGCTCCCCTGCATTGGACCTGGACAGTGGCACGAACTTACGGCGCTCACCCGAGCCCGTTACCACGCGAGATCGCTGCCCTAGGACTGGATGTGGACCTCTATGCGGCCGCCACGGCAGGTCCCACCTTGGTCCTCGCGCCGAGCCAGGTGCCGCCTGGCCCAATCGCGGACGATCCGGCCGCGCTCACCTCTGACCTTCACCTCACCGATGCATCAGCGGACCAGCCCCTAGCCGTACCCTCCGTGGTCCCCGCTTACGGCGCTGCGCGTATCCGGCTAACCTTCCACCCTCGGGGCCTGGGGGAATACGCCTACACCGTGAGATTGGCCAATAACCACAACGATGACAACACGGTAGAGTTTCCGCTACGCGCCGTGGTACTAGACGCGCCGCGCAACGAGCCCCTGGTGGTGGAAGGCCCGGCGGGGACCCTTGACTTTGGCGACTGCTACGGCGGTCAGTGGTGCACCCGTCGGGTAGTTCTGCGCAACCTAGGCGCCCATTCACTCCGCGTTCGCTTCGTCACCAGTGGTCCTGACTTGGCCTTCCTGCGGCCACCCCCGATGAAGGGGGTCCGACGGAAGCGTTTCCAAGCTCCGCTCACCGCATCTGATTCAGGCTCCCTTGCCACCTCCCGGCAGGTCACCGGCCGACCGGACCACCGGAACGCGGCCAACCGGGCCGGTGACCCCGGCCGGCCGGTAGACAAAGGGCAAAGCCTAGACAGCCCAAGTGCGCACCGCCAGCCCGGTGGCTCCAGCAGCAGCAGTGGCGGCAGCGACCTCGAGGCCGATACAGAGAGCCCCGTCGAAGAACTCGCGAGCCCGGATCCACCCTCCACCCCGCTGTCCCGATCCACCCATTCCTTTGGCTCCTTAACTTCTAGTACCCACCACGCCCCAGCTGGCGACTCCCGGCCTGACAGTTCGTTGGATTCTAACGACGCCGCTAGTTCGGCCGACGAGGTTTCCGCCGCCTCAGCCAGTCGCCGGCGACCGGCTTGGCATCCGCCGGCGCCGCCTGTGGCCGACCCGTTGCCAGTCTACCCGACCGATACTCACGACTCGACCGCCTCCGAGACGGGGTTAGTGGCGCGGGCCTTGGTCCACCCGCGTGCCGAGGTTGGCGCCACCAACCGTCGTCGGTCCTTGTCAGGTACCTTCCCCACCCCGCGCGATATGGCCGCCTTGGCCGATGCGGCCCTTGCGGCGCGCCGCCTAACCGAGGTTACCGTCCGCCCGGGCTCCCACCGGGCCGTGGACGTGGCCTACCGCCCACCACGGGACCGGTCCGCCGCTGACTTCCGCGCGGGCCGCTTTACCCGTCGGTCGTTCTTCGTGGTGTTTGCATATGGCCCGCTAGGCCCGGAGGCGCCCGCCCGGCGCAAGGTTGTCCACTGCATGGCTCGCAGCTGCACCGCCCTGATCCGTGTCACGCCCACTACCGTAGATTTTGGCGACACTGATGTGGGCACCCTCAAATCCCAGCTGCTCAGTATCACCAACGTGTCCATGGTGCGCCTGCAGGTGTCCCTGGCAGTGCGATCCAAGATCCTCTATTGCTACCCGGCCGCCCACTTGCCGATCGAACCAGGCCAGACCGTGCGCGCCCGCCTAGATATTTGCCCCCGCAAAGTCAACCCGGGCTACTATAAGCAGGTTACCGTGCTCAACCTGGCCAACCGTGCCGACGATCAAGTGGTGGAGGTGCGGAGTAATCACGTCGACCACGGTCGAGTCACGTTCCATGCGCTCTTCTACCGTCTCTACACTCCCAGCGGCCAAAATCTGTTGGAATTCGGAGCCACCCCACGCCATGGTCTGGGGTTCCGGGTGCTTATGGTCGAGAATATCTCGGCGGCCCCCCTACGCCTGGAAATCGGCGCCGTGCCCGGAGCGCGACTTCAAGCCATGCGGTTCCGGATCCCCGATGGATTAGACCTGGCCGCCGCCCGACGGGAGCTGGCCGCGCTAATTCCATGCAACCTGTTCCTACGCTCTGGGTCCGGGGTGGCCGATGACCACCTACCGGCCGTCACGACCGACGCATCCGAGCGACCCGATAATGGGGCCGTACTGGCTCCCTCCCTCCCTAACCCCGCGCCAACGGCTCAAGCGGACCCGTCTCCCGTCGCTAGCGCAGCAGCGGACCGACCCTGGGCGCGAGTTACCCGTCCAACCACCGCCCGGGACCGTGTGCACGCCTACCTTGACTTGGCCCAACCTACAGCGACCGGAGGCCGCGACGCGGCTGCCCGCCGCCTGACGGGTGCAAAGCGCCACCTCATACTCGTCAAGCCGCTCACTCGACCCGGCCGGCCCCGGACCGAACCCGCCCCGCCGCCGCCGCCGCAGCCTACGAGTGTGGCGGCCCCGGTAGAGCATCCCGTCATTCCGGATACCACGGCCCAGCGCCTGGGGGTCAACGACGCTCGGGTCTTTGAGTGGTTCCAGAACCAACTGAGCGCCACCCTGCCCGCGTCGGCCACCCGCGACGCTGAATACCAGTTTGTTAAGCACCAGGCCGAGGTGCGCGGCCGTCTCGAGACCCTAGTCCGCCGGGGACTCCTGGCGCCCGCGGGCGTGATTACCATTCGGCCTCGCTCGAAGCTCAACCTTGCCATCCTGCTCCAGCCCGGGGAGAGCGCCCACGGCGACGGGGAGTCGTCTACGCCCGGTGAGCCCCATGGTGACAGAGTACCAGCCCCGCCTACGCCGGCCCTGCCCACTGCGGCCGACCCCGGATCGACCCGCCATTCCGTGCCCTTCGACGGTAAACTCGCATTCCGGTTGCTCGATTTCGACCGCCTCCTGGACCGGCCACAGTTTGCCGCTCTCCTTGCCAGCGACCCGGCCAGCTTGCCCCCACGCGAGCTACTGGTGCGGGCCTCCGTGTTTCGACCGCGCCTCGAACTGGGTCAGCGGCGCATCAACTTCGGCGTGGTAACCAAGGACGAGCCGCGCACCTACCGCATTCCGCTCCGCAACCCCGGTCCAGCCCCGTTGCTCTACGCGCTCAAGAAGTCCGGGTCGGTGGCTTCCGGTTGCATCCACATCCAACCGGGCCAGCGCTACGGCGTGGTGCGTGGTTATGACGAGCGCGAGCTTGGTTTCACGTTCACCCCCACCCTTGCGGGCGCGTACCTGGAACGCCTCTGGGTCGAGGCGGTGCAGGACCCCAGCTGCAGCCAGGAATTCTGGATCAAGGCCACGGTCCGCAAGCCCGGTACATTTGAGGTGCGCCCCCTGGGGCCCCAGATGGTCCTGGAGGGCGTTGCGGCCGGCGCGGTAGCCGCCTGGGAGACAGTTCACGGTGACCGCACCACCCCGGCTCGTCTGGTACCACCCCTGGCGCTGGGACCCTGTCTACTAGGCCGGGCCTGCCCCGCCGTAGGCCGCTTCACCCTCCACAACACCACCGGCAAACGCCGCGCCTTCGTCATTTACCTGGACCATGAGGTACGGCCGGACGCCCCCGTCCGGTTCCGTGTGACCTATCACGTACCACGGGCCCAGGCGGACCCGTCCCGCGCCCCGCGTCGCCGTCTATCCAATGGGGCAACGGCCGGCAAACCAGACAAGCAGGCCAAGAAGGGCGACAAGGAAGCTGACGACGACGACGGGACGGAGGAGGCCACCCCGCGTGCGGTCGAAGAGAAGATCGAGCAGCTGGAGCAGAAATTGAAGATTGCCAAGCGTAAGGAGCGGGCAGCCAAGGTCACCAAAGTAGAGGGGCAGCTTGTCGACCTACGCACCAAGCTGGCCGCGTTGCAGCTGGCCGGGCCTGGGTCTAAATCCACCGGGGCCGACGACGGATCACACCCAGCAGCGCCGACGCCCAGTCAGGACCGACTCACCCGACTGTTGCAGGGAGAACCCGGGGCTGATCGCGCCGTCTCGCAGGCCACCGTTACTCCCCACCCAACCGCCACCGACACCCCGGCCACGCTCGCCGCCGGTGGAAATGACGATGCCGTTGCGCCCGGCCTTTTCACTTTGGAGGCGAACGCCCGCAAGTACCCTGATCAATGCAAGCTAACCCTCGCGCCTTATGCCACGGCCACCGTCGAGTTCGCTTTGGCGGTGGTGCGCGATGCCGGGTTTGAGGAGGGGCCCTCCCCGCCGGTTCCGGTTTGCGGTCGTCTGCTAATACACGAGCACCGCAACGTCGACGAGCGGCAGAGCGTCGGATTCGCCGCCACTTTGTGTTACAGCCGGCGTCAATTCCTTCGGCAGCTACCCACCGACGTCCCCATCCCGGCTGACATGACCACGCCCCGCCATGAAGTCCCTCCCCACGATCAACCCGCTGTTCCCGAGGCCTCCGCCCCGGTCAATCTATTTACGGTCACGGCGAAGTGCTCCGTCCTGACCTGCGAGGTCGGTAAGACGGTGCGCCTGGCCTTCACGGCCCAGGGCAGCCAGCCGTCTACCGCCGGACTGGCCGTCCCTTTGCCCGTCCCGTACCACGCCTACCTGGCCCAGGATGGTGCAGCGGATCCTCGCGCTGACCTTACCGCTCACCCGCCAACGGTGACCGTGGTCGACGGGGACCGCCTCGGCACCGTATCACCGGCCGCCCTCGCCCATGACGCCCTCACAATTCGGCCCGCCGCCCCTGGGATCCTCCGCCCGGTACTGGTCATCCGCAACTTGCGGACGGGTACGGTGGTTTCTCTGCCGTTCACCGTGTACGTGTACGACCCGGCTGGCCTCGCTTTTCCGTCGCTCGCCGTCGCTCCACTTGCCCTTGACCTGGGTGCCTGCTATATTGACGTGTCCCGGCGCCTCGCCCGGGCCGTTCCCCTCACCGTGCGTAACGACCTCCCCTTCCCGGTGCGCGTCGCTTGCCGAAGCAACCTGGCCCACCAAGTGGCTCTCCTTCAGACCTCTGCTGACGATGGTCCCGTGGCCGAGGCTTTTGTCACGTCCGCGGGGGCAACCGTCACCGTCTGGGCAGCGGTGCTCATCACCGAGGGTATGCGTCAACACGCCACTCATACCCGATCCGCCGACGCCGACGCGACTAGTCCGGCCGCTCCGTGGGATACACCCCTGGCCGCTACTCCGCAGGGTCCCCTCGTGCGGTGCCGCGATCTCGTGGGCGGCCTGCAGTTCCATGTGAGCGTCGTATCTGACCTGGGCTCAGAGGGTACCCCGATAGCCCAGTTCGTCCCCGCCCAATCATCAGCCGCTGACGGTCCGTCGCTCTTTACACACATCGTTAAGTTTCAGGCCCAGGTAGGCGAATCCAATCTAGACGTCCATCCACGGCGCGTCGACTTTGGCACCGTCACCGATTTGGGCACCGTGGTGCACGGCCGGCTACGACTCACGAACGGCACCGTCGGCCTGCCCGCCGAATACCGCATTGAAGTCCCCCTGGGCGCCGACCTGGTTGTCACGCAGCCCAGCGGGGTAGTGGACTCGGCCCCTGGGGCTGAAGCCGAGATAGCCTTCCGCGTTCACTGCCGAGCTTATGGGTTTTTCGTGATCCCCTTGGTGGTGGTCAACGTCCGCAACCGGCGCCAGCGCCTGCACGTCAGCGTGCAGTACTTTGTCGACGGCGGCCTCCTGCGACTTCTGATCCCGTCGGAGGCTGCCCCCGCCGTGCGTGTAGCAGCGACCGCGGACGCGCCCACACCATCCCTCCTACCAGCCCCGCTGGCCCTTACGTGGGAGAGCGTGTGCGTGACGGCCGAGGCGGTGGACCACCAAGCGTTGGTGCCGCACGACGGTACGGATTCCTTCCCGGCCGGTGGGTCCGCCGGGGCCTACGTTTTGCACCCCGTAGAACCCTCGCCGCTCCTACCCCGCGACCTGGCCCAGCATCGACCCACCTGGCGCACCCTGGTCGTCCGCAATGCTGGACCTACTCCACTCCAGCTCTACCCGTTGGCTAATACGCGGCTGCGCGTGACCTGGTCGGTGGCCTTCCAGAGCGTGGACCGTGCGCCCCGCACCCCGGCTGCCCTGTCCCCGGGCGCTACTACCCGTGAGTTTTTCAATGATGACGACGCCCCCGAGGGGCTGGCCGCCGCCGCCGATGGCACGTTTCCGCCTTACGCCCTACCGGACTGGAAGCCTTGCGGGCCCTCCGCGACATTGGCCCCGTACCACGCTGCGCGCCTCTTCGTGCGCCGTCCTGAACCCTGGCCTCTCGGTCTTACGGAGGTAGCTAGTCTAGCTGCTGGTCACGTCATCCGGGCCACCAGCCAGCTCGTTCTCTTCAGTCCACGAGCCGGCTGCACCCTCAGCGTCGTACCCGTGGCTGTACCCTACGGCCAGTCGGCCGGGGCTGTGACGCCCGCCACCGTCGATTTACCCGCCCTGGGCTACCGTAGCGCCTGGCGCCCCGTGTCCTTCCACTTTGACGTGTCGAACCGGACCAACGTGCCGCTGGCGTATTTAGTGGACTGCCCGCCAGGGTTCCAGGTGACTAATGTGGCCACCCCAATTGAAGTACTTCCCAGAATGGGTAGTGATGACGATGAGGCGGGCATGGATCCCCAACCTACCGGAGTTTTGACTGGCCGTGACGCCGCCCTGGGTCAGCAGCACCACGTCACCCTCACCGTCCACCCGGATCAACTGCCTGACCGGACCCCGGGCCCGCGGTCGTGGACGCTGCCGGTGCGTAACTTGGTTAATCCGGCTGACCGCTTGAGTATACGGGTAACCGCCGTGCTCACCGCCCTGGAGGTAGTCGTTGAACACGTCCAAGACGGGGCCGCAGTCCTCCCGGCCCTACCCTATCCGGCCCTACCGGACGGTCGGGCTAGTGACACGTGGTTCACCGTACGGAGTACCGCCGACCGCGACCTCACCTGCGCGGTGGGCACCGCTGTAACCGCCCCGCTGGCGCCTTACTTCGAGGTGGAGCTCCTGTCTCGCTTCAGCAACTCCCCGCTCAACGGTAGCGTTCTCCTGCGCCCCTTCGGTACCGCCGAAATTCGCGTGCGCGCTCGACCCCGCCCGGGTCATCGGCCCCCGGTCGCCTTGGCCGCAGATCTGGCGGAACGCCGGGACGGTACGGCCCTGGGTCACATTTGGGTTCGTACCGCCCTGGAGGACGGGGAGGGTGCGAGCGAAGTCCCTGGAGTTGCAGGAGAGGACGCCAGGCCGGCGTGCTCCCTCGCGAGAGACGTTGCGGTCGATGACAATGGTAACCCGGAGAATACCGTCGGTCAGCCCCTGGCGCACCGGATCGCTTTACGTGCGCACCTCACCGAGCAGCCTATCTTTAAACTTTCCACAGCGCAGCTGCGGTTCGTCTACGACCCGTTCGGGCCTGGGGACGCCGCTCCGCAGTTGGTGGTCATCACCAACCTCTCCGCGGCCGACCCGCTGCACTTTAAGATATACGTGGAACGTCCGCGGGCCTTTCGCAACGCCCGACCCCTCCGCTTCGTCGATTTCAACCCGGAGGCCGACAATATGGTCCCGCCCGGCGGTTTCTACCGGCTTCGTCTGACGCTGGCTCTTACTGACGCCGGGGGCTACCCCGCCCAGGTCACTCTACACGTTGAGGATCAGCGGTCCGTTACCGGGCTCCGTCGGGCCGTGGTCATCCACATGACCGAACGGAGTGACCGGCAGGAACCGAGCTAGTCTGGCCAAACGCGCACTTGACTTGGCGAATTGGAAGTGAGAGAGAAATAGAGGGGGGGGAAGGCTTGTATCTACCCACGGATTGGCACTACGTGATATAAATCTAGAATTCGTCGTCATTTTGACTCTTTAATTTTTCAAGTTGCAGTTTAGCACTTGCAAAGTCAATGCGAGGAAAGGCACTGAAATGGAAGTGTGCGACCCGAGGGCGGGGAGCTGATGAAGTGATTCCCGTGGGAGGGCTGGCTAGCGTAATGACCAAGCAATAAGGGCAGTTACTACACTTTACCAATATATATATATATATATGGTCAACTCGCCTACTTAAAGTATATGCGTTGGTGAATGACGAAAAATCGTTTGGTATAGTCGCGGGGCCTGATTTTAGCTTCTCCATGACGGGGAATGACCGAGCTCCTGTCGAGTTGGGGTTGGAAGTCGGAAGTTAGCCGTGTCGTAGGGGAAACTCCCCAGAGGAACTACAGGCTAGTAGCCAGGGAGCTAAAGACTAATAAATGACAAGACTTACGAACGGATCGCAGAATAATGAAGACGGTTGTGTATGTGTGTTAAGCTATCGTTTATGGAGTAGCGACCGAAAGGTCTTTTATAGTGAAAGATGGCCGGCACCCTTCATAATGGCTACAGCTTGAGTTCATAGCGAACCCCAGGACGATAGTGCGGGGTGGGGTTGATGCCCAGGCGGATAGGGAAAGCAGTTGCGCGGCTGCTAGGTCAATACGAAGAGTAGTGAGGGGAAGGAGGCTCGAAGCGGATGGAGGTGGAGGCGCCAGTCAAAGAAGGTGGTGACGGCCAACGGATCAGAAAGGTTGGCGTCGCAGCAAAGAAATATAGGAATGGAGGACTAAAGGGATATCTGAGGCTCCAGACGGGAGGAAGAGAGAAAGAAGGGAGCTTAGGTGAGGGGAAATGGGTGGTTGACATGATGATTGATTAGGTTGGTTGTTGTGGGCACCACAGTATGTGTAATTCCCAATAAATAGAAAGACATTCGCGCGGTTAGTTGTAACCCCCGAGCCCCCTTATTAAGGCCATTCTATTAGTATTAAAACTCACCCGGGAAAGTGCAACCGATCCGTGCCATGCTCGAACTTTGCCTGTTCTTGCGGTCTGTCTTGTCCTCGGGCCTGGGTCCATTTGAAGGGGAGGAACAAGATAAGCGGAGGCCCGCAGGGTAGGAACATCATCGGTGACGATAGAAAATGGTGTAGTCATTATATATAGGCCTAGCAGTTTAGTTATTATGCGTGGATGGGTAGGCTGGATCTGGAGCCTTTATTGCGCACGGCGGGTTGACGCGTCCCACCTTGCGTCGCCATACAGGCCGGCCCTAGCTCGCATACCTTACACCTCGCATTTCCTTACGAGTCCCATAATGCCACAAATATACTCTTCGTCATCCTTCTCCTTATTTTTTTAGTCTTCTTCATTTGTGTGGCATCCCGATTTTGTTTGACACTCCTTCACAACACTGTATCCCGCCCCATTTCATCCAGGACGGACCTCGAATGCCTCGATCCCGCTCTCCCTCCGCGCGCCGCCGTCGACGGCATTCCAGGGAACGGTCAAGTACGCGTAGCGGCCGACCTTCCCGCAGTCACCACCAGTCAGACGATCGGTCACCTTCACGTCGGGATCATCGCCGCCGCCGCCGCCACCGCGACCGGACGCGGTCCCCGTCACCATCGTCGTCCCGTCGGCGCAAGACCGAACTCTCTACTGCTACCGATACCGCTGATCTAATGCCTACAGCCGTCAGCCACCCAACGGGCTACACTTCTCTCGATAACCGCTTTGACTCGGCCCAACTGCAAGACAAGTTTGTCTGGAAGAAGAAAACTGAGCAGGAAAAAAATAAGGGTCTCAGTTCCCAGCAGAGGAAAGAGCAGGAGGCCGCCCGCCGGGCCGAGGCCGCCGATGAGTTGCGTAAACTGGCCGAGCGTAAGGTCCAACGCGAGTTGGACCGGCAAGCGCGTCAAGATGAGGAGGACCGGAAGCGACGCGCTGCCGAGATCGCCGCGTTCGGGGACTGGGAGGCTCAGGAGGAAGAGTTTCACCTGGAGCAAGCCAAGAGACGCGCAGAGGTGCGAATCAAGGAGGGCCGCGCCAAGGCTATCGACTTGCTGGCAATGAATCTGCGACTGGTCCAGGACGACTCAGAGGATAAGAAGCGCCTACTCACAGACGCTGGTGACGGGGGCGACGCCGATCTGGACATTGAGATAGATGTAAACGAACCCTATAGCGTTTGCGACGACCTCTCGCACGCCGAGCTGACTGAGCTGTTCCAGGAAATTAACTTTTACCTCTCGCTCGAGCGGGACCAACAGAGCCGTGAGTTTTGGACCTGCCTCCGGGTAGTGTGTGAGGCACGGCTACAAGAAGTCGGAGCGGCCGAGAACGGTAATGCCGCCCCACCGACGTTGCTGGCCACTGACGAAATCACACAAATCTTCGCGGGCAAAGGCTATGAGGCCCTCATTACCCTCGAGAAACAGATAGACCGGAAACTGAACAGCGACGAACCTGTTGACGTGGATTACTGGGAGGCCGTCCGAAAGCTATTAGCCGTCCACAAGGCTAAGGCCCGCCTACGGGAGATTCACGAGCAGATTTTGCTGAAGCGCCTAGAGCAGCTCCATCAGAAACAGCTGGCGGAGGCACTCCGTGAGAAGGAGGACCTAGCGGCCGAGATCGATATGCCCGACGCCCTGCGGTCCGACGAGGAGGCGACTGGGGAGGCTGCCGACGACCGTGCCGCGAGTGGCCCGGCCGAAAACGTACCCTCGGCCGACAAAGCCATCACAGCGAACCATTACCACCCGGGCATGAGTCCCAAATTGATGCCGCAGGCCCCGTCAGACGTACCGGACCTGCCCATCCTGACGGCGGCCGAGGACGCCCGGGCCCTCCACGCGGCGCGGCTGCGGGTCCTCCGCCAGCAGTTCGTGGCCAAGCGAGACGGCCTCCGTCGCCGGGCCAATCTCGACACCGCAGGCGAGTCGGATCTGGCCTCCCTCCTCCTCAAGGAGGAGGCGGCGCGTGGAATGAGCTACAGCCAAGAAGTGTTCAACACCGAGGCCCAGCTAGAATCGACCGCGTCCCCGACGAAATACCAGTGGCAGGACAAGTATCGTCCGCGCAAACCACGCTTTTTCAACCGTATCATTACCGGCTTCGATTGGAACAAGTTCAACCGCGCCCACTACGATGACGATAACCCGCCACCCAAGGTTGTCCAGGGGTATCAGTTCAACATCTTTTACCCGGACCTCATCGATAAGACAGTGGCCCCGTCCTACGTGGTCGAAAAGGACCCCACCTCGGATGAGACGGTCATCCTGCGGTTCTCGGCCGGGCCACCCTACGAGGACATCGCCTTCCGTATCATCAATAAGGACTGGGAGTTGCTCCGGCGGCGTGGGTTCCGTAACGTATTCGACCGGGGTACATTGCAGCTGCACTTTAACTTCAAGCGCTTGTATTACCGGCGGTGAGAACCAGCCGACCTACGGGTCGAGGTCTCCTCGACACTTGGTGTGGAATTCATAAATATATATATACTAAATGACCGTAGGTTAGAAAGGGTCCAGTTTGGACAGCCCTACTATACGGGAGGGAGCCCTAAGGCTATTCTATTTATATTATGAATTAGAGGCAACTTTATTAAACGGGGATGGGTTGAATAGATCGGAGAAGCTATGTAAGGCCGAGGCGCCTTAAACCAAATCGAATGATAATTGTTGTAAAGGACAAACAGGATATAAAATGGCATGAGTGAGACTTGTCAGTAGAGGAGGCGGTGGGCTCGGAAGAAGGTCACGAGGCGTGGAGAGGTTAGGTACAGGCCGGCCAGCACCAAGCGCAAGGTGGGACTCGAACGGCTCACATGCGCTTCTGAATTCGGAACGGGTGAGCCTCGGTATTGAAAACGTATTCGTTCAGCGGGTAAAACTTCGAGTCGCTAAAGAGCAGGTACAAGTACTTGAGCGTCTCCGCCAGGAAAAAGCTGGCCGAAGCAGCAGGGGGGAGGGAGGGGAGGGGAGGTAATATTAGAATGGCGAATTCCACGGTATGCGGTTAGCTTGCAAGCTGATATAGGCAGGTGGATTACCGCCAGTACGGGCTGGTACTGTAATCAAAGTAGTACAAGACCAGATCACTCACCTGGGCATATCATTCCGGTGGTTGTCCTTGTCGTTATTGCTGTTAACGTCCTTGATGCTAGAGTACGCGAGGTTGGTCCGTGTGTGCTTTTCAATGGCCTGGACCGGCACGGGGCGTAAGTGTAGAATGCAGCAGGTAAGGTGGTTAGTTCAGCGTGCAAAAGCCACGTGCCATATAAGGGGGTGCAATGGAGCCCCCTCCCTTCCGGTTTAGCTATGGAGCCGCTGCCTTACCTGGTAGGCATCCCAGCCGTGGTCCTGTAGAATTAATACGGAGAGAACGGAAGGAGGATGCAGAGGGGGTTTGGTTAGCACCCAAATGGGTGGACGTGCCTGACGTGCTTATTCCCCAGAATCCAAGCACGCGAATACCGATCGGACTTACCTGATGGATCGTGTCGCCGGTTGTCCGGTACAGGTACATGAGACTCTCGATCGTTTCTATAGAGCGTGGAGGTTGGAGGTAGGTAGCCCAGGTAATAGCATCACAGCGGTTAGAATAGCCAGCACCCAACAACATAAATACACATGCAGACTGGGCCTAAATCGCCACGTAAATCCATCCGCCACCGCCCCTCTATGTTAGTAGATAGTACTTACCGGGCCGGAGAATGTAACTAGGGCTAGACACTACGTAGCCATTGCGGGCTAAGGACGCAGATTGGCTGAGATCCAGCGAGTCGGTGTCCAGTGCGCTGGCCGAGTCACCGTAGTCGAAGCGCACGGCCTCGGGACCCAAACCGGTCTGGGACTCGCGGTAGAAGGCGATGCACGACTGCATAAGGCGCTGGGCGACGACAAAATCGTCATTGTTGCCGAGGAACTGGCTGCCCAGGGACAGCATACCGGGGGCGAAGCAAGTGAGGTGCTGCATTGTGGGTTCGAGGTTGCCGTTGGACCGAGCGGCTAAAAAGTAGCGGTCAGGCCGGCTGGAGCTGTTGACCACCAGGCTGAGCTTCATGGAATTGATCGCGGTGGTGTACATGCGCCCGGCGAGCCCGTCACGCTGGCCAGTCAGTATGGCGTACTTCAGGAGGTACTCATAGTAACTGTCGCCCAGGGCCCCGAACGTAATGTAGTCGCCGTTCAGCTGGCCCGTCTGGGCGTTGAGGTGCACCGGGATCAGGCCAGCCTCGCGGGTCCGTACCCGGCTGAGAATGTCAAACACACGCACGGATTTTTCCTGATACGTGGCGTTGCCCGTGAACTCGCTGAGCTTGGCAAACTCGAGCTGGTTGGACCCAATTTCGGCCAAGACGACATTCACGCTGTCAGCCACTGGACCGCGGGCGTTGACCCGGGCCACCGGAAGCCCTGTGGGGGTGTCGAAGGCCTTGATGAGGATGTTGCCAATCTCGGTGGCTTTAGTCAGTAGGACGGACTCCCCGGACAGCTCATAGGCGGAGAGCAGGCCGCCTAGAACGCGTATACCTGTCTCGAAAAATGACATGTCCCCGCTGACACGCTGGAAGTTCACACCGCGTACCATGTCCACAGCCTGTTTGAACTCCCGTTTGAGGTCCATCATCCACAGGGTGTCCAGGGAATCAATGGCGGTCACAACGACCCTGGCGGCGAGTGGCGGAACCGGGGTCAGAAAGATGGTATAGGCAAGTGAGAGAGGGTCGTAAATTTTCCAAAAAAAAAAAACCCCCCCGAATTGATGGGACTTGAGAGGTCGACATCAGCTACTAGCGAGGCCGAAACAGACGGCACCCTGGCTGTGACTCGTACGGCATGCACTCGGAGCATGCTACGGATTAATGGGAGAATGGGTAAATCCAGGAGCCTTATAGAATTAATGAGGTACTTACCCGCCGAAACTGTATAATTGATGAGGAAAGGGGTCGAAGTGGTTGGCGAGGCAGCGGAATGAAAACACCAAAACGTTAGTGAATATTAAGATGGTCAGGGGATGGTCCATCCATTCAATGGGTGTCGACGCGAACCAGGTCAATAACTGGGCAATATCCGACAGGACAAATCAAGTTCGCGTCCGGAGTTGACCAGTCGCTCCAAGGCGCGTGGCTCCCATCCCTTCTCCGGCTCAATTGCCGCCCCCCTTGGTTTCCTTGGATGGACTGGGAATGGGGAGCCTACGCCACGCTTTGTTAGCGCCTGTAGGCGCCGTTGCCTTCGTTGTTGGCACCCGGGCATGGGATGTCGATAACGCAGGCATTCAGCCCCCAATAATTAATGCGCTAACATGGCCAAGGGCAAATTATTGCAATCTGACCAACACCTACTTGTTGATACCACTGCCGGTGAGCGGCTGGAGTTCATCGTATCCCTCGGCGTAGTTCACATAGGCCTGCCACGCACGACGGGTGGTTTCGCGGACGGCGTCACGGCGGGACTGGGCGGTAGCCGGGCCGCCCGGCTGCGCGACGGCCGCGTTAGCGAAGTCAAGCCCCACGGTGCCCAGGGCCAGAGCGAGTAGGCCGAAGCAGAAAACAGTGCGCATGGCGGAGTTGGAGCTATGAGGGGTGAAATGAGGTTGGACGGAGTTAAGCGCGCCTTCGAGTACCGAATTCGGCGGTCGGAATGAGCGAGAGGAATAGGACTGGAGGCGGCAGTGAGAGGCACGAAAAGAGCTCCAACGCTAATAACTAATATCGGCGGGCGGCGAGGAGAGAGAACGTGAGGCAAGCCGTGCGGGGTAATATGCGCAGCTGCCAGGTCGGGTTTCAGGTGGGTATGGCGGTGCACTAGTAACTGGAAGACGGTTGATTGTGGCGGAATACGGTGTCAGCGCGTGTAGGTAGGAGTGAGTGGACGGGACTGAACATCGAAGGCGCTGTCGAGAGCGGACAGGGTTCATTTTATTGCCGATTGGACGCTGGGACAGCTGTCGAGGGGCAGCAGACGAAGAGGACAGGGAGTGTGAGTATCTCACCAACCCAGTGGCGCACCAGTCACGCCGATGTCCATCCGCCATATAGTACGCGAGGGCCAGGGGGAGAGAGAAGAGGATGGGGAGCGGACAAATGACCGTGGCCAGGAGATCAGCCCTGGGAAGGTCAGGCAGCGGGACAAGCACTGCCTGCCCGTCGTTCCCCTCACCCTGGTGGTTGGCAACCTAGCCTGGACAATAT
The DNA here is from genome assembly GCA_027575765.1 of Tieghemiomyces parasiticus. Lineage (NCBI taxonomy): Eukaryota > Fungi > Kickxellomycota > Dimargaritomycetes > Dimargaritales > Dimargaritaceae > Tieghemiomyces > Tieghemiomyces parasiticus. Next base: position 5,682 of record JANBPT010000492.1, on the reverse strand, counting down.
AGCATGATCGGCCCGGGCCTCAAGCATGGTTCGTGTTGGTCACCTGCGTAGCTGAACCGGTAGGGCACAGGCCAGCCCAGTCTCCTGAATGATGTGACGTTCAGGCGCGTGGCAAACTAAGGAGAGAGGTAAGGCTGCTCGGCGGGACGGTGTGTATGGGCAAGGGAGACATCATTACCTTTAGTCCAGATAGAAGGGGATACGCTTAAGCCCCGATCCGACCGGGCCGGGTGCTTCGCACACGGGGATTTCTCCTCCACGCCTAGACCTACTTTCGATTGTGAAAATAGCTCGCTGTGCATTACAGCCTGACCACTCAGGAAAATACGGCCCGTGTCATCCTGCTGGTAAGTAGGGTCGTGCAGAGGTACCTGGGCTGCAGTAGATACCGCCTAGGCGGCCCTGCACGTGTACAGACACCCCTCTGCCTTCCCGTCGTCAAATAATGGATCGCGTCCGGCGACGGGAATACCATTCAGCTTATCCGGGCTCTGCAGATTAGAGTGGCGCGATATGGGGGGGAGATACACACCCTCGCTTACACCTTATTGCCCATCCTCAACTACATCCGAGATGACCGTTGGAGCACAAGACGGGCTGGTGACGCGAGGGTGTATCAGTACCTCGGCCCCACCTGCCCGCTACCGATGGCGTTTCTCTCCGACCTTTTATCTCCAATGCCAAAACCGACTTGATATCAATTTACTACCCGGTGCGGTGGAAACAAAAATAGGCTGTCCTCGGGGGCACCTGAACGACGGCGATCGGGTCGGTCTCCTGGACTACTCGAGGGTACCAAGTGACCTGCTTGACGAGCCGAAAACACCCGCCCTGTCGCCCTCTATTTGGCCACATGCTGCATGACCATCCTGGCTTGCCTAGGGACGGCTGGCCGGGCCAGTCACTCGCACTACGTCCCACCTGACATCGCAACTGGAGAATGTGGAGCCGTCTAGCTTCCCTAAGGAATGGCTATTATATTTGCTTCTTTCGCCTGTCACCAGAGATAGCCACGACCACGAACCGGTCGATGGGCGCTGTTTTGCTTGTGTGCTTACGAACGACCCAGAATCGCCGGACTTAAACCTGAAAATATTGTTTTCCTATTTATCGCAGCAAGTAAAGTTCAGTGCTGGCCCATTGCCAAGGGAGCGTGGACGGTGGCAGTTGGACCGCTGTATCAGTGTACCCCAGATCATGTTGCTAGTGAGAATTGTAGTCGGTCAGCAGCCGCTGATCTTATGGAGGCTCATTAGGATATCGGTAATATAACGTACACTCTGCTGACACTGTCCTTCAATGAGATTGTGGGAGGTCTGATGCTCAGGGTAGCTTCATGGTCCCTAACCCCTGCACAGGATGGCGCCCACGGTGGTCGGGGAGATGCTGTAGATAGTTTTGGAGCATTAGCCGCAATAAACTTTGTCTTCTGTTACCACTTCCCCGTCTGCAGCCCACAGTGACTCGGCCCGTCTGCGCCGAGTGCAATGTGTGCGAAGCCTCCGCTGGGATTGGTATTATGAGCACAAGGCCAAGGTCACTTTACACGTCAAACTAAAGTAAGCTATGCCAGCCAACTAATTTGATGAGACACGGGAACGCTACATCTATAAGGTTAAGCTTGGACATTGCTAGATACACGGCCGGCTATTTTTGTGTTGGGGGTATTTGTGTATACTTTGTGTGCATTTCACAAAATAGGGGGGCGGTTAATTAGCCTCTACTGTAGTCCTCTAGTAATGCATGGAATTCAGGCTACAGCAGAGAGAGATTGCGGCGCTAGCCCACGCAATGCGCTGTTACCACGCAGGGTTTCCGGCCTTTGGAGTGTGCTCCTTGGCAAACGTTCACCCACCGTGCACCCTGTAGAATTAAAACCTACCCCTTAGCGGCCGTGCATCGCAAGCAGACCGAGGGCGATAAAGCAGCCACCGAAAGAGGAACCGTCCCCCTTCACACCAATTTGATAAAGGGGAAGGAGAGGACACCAGGAAACCTTGACTGGAATTTAACCCGTGCACGTTCCCTTTGACGGCTCTCTGCTACCCCTTATTCGCGCTATGGCAGTCCCTGTGGTCCCTGGAGGAATTCAAACCCCTGATACGCTCTGCAGCTTGATCGGTCGCGCCCCCAACAGTCGCTCCATCAGCGGTACGATTGTTTACCTTTCCCTCGCTGCCCCTGTAAGCCTTTACCTTCCTATAAACAACCATGTAGTATGAGCGGAGCAGACCCATGTACTAAGCGTTTCCTTCATGCGATGGAGCACGTTGGCACGAACGGTCAGGACACGAAGGCCCTTGGTCGCGCAGGTAATCCTGATAATTTACTCACTGTAGACCGGGCTGTGCGGGGTAGCAAGCAACGTGAATCATAATATCAAAATATCGCGTCGCGGTTTCATGACAGTCTGAGTGCCCGAGTTCATATCGTGGCAACCTAGTCGATTAGGCCCAAGGAGCGACGTACCGGCTGTTGTTATCCTTCCCCTTGCTCACCTGCTACTAGCACCCTCCGTCCCACCTTCCCTTTGTTGACTTGCTACTAGCACTCTCCAACCTACCTTCGCTTCGCTGCATCTTTGCTCTTCATTGCCACATTGTATGTTATTTACATAGCGCTGGCATGTCACCTGCTTCGCACCCCTTCGTCATATCCACCTCACCACTCTGCTCAACTACCTTACGCACATCTCGCTTCAGTTCACAACCCAATCTACGCTGCACGAATTCGGATTTCGGCTGGCTGAACTCACCGAGTATCTGTCTAGCGAGCATCATTGCCCTCGACTACAGCCGCGGAAAGCAACCCCCCTCCAACCTTGTCAGCCATGCGGATGCCATATGCAACGGTACTCCTGGCCACATGGCTTATTTCGACAACGGCCAGCGCCAGCGATGCGTGTTTCACCATCCCAGGTAAAGCAGAGACATGGCTCGTTTACTGGAAGATCCATTGGTGGTCGTTTTCAGACCATAAGCATTACACCCAGTCGCACGCGGTAAAGCGTCCAGCGTATCATTAACTCCATATCATACCATATTTGTGTTGTCATTCACCCAACCTAGACCACCACATCTGCTCAGGTTGGCAGGGGGCAAAGGTTTCCCCTAGCAACTCTGCGGCCTGGACCTATCACACAGCCGATCAGTTCGATGACGCCCTACGTGGCTACCTTGGCAGCCAGCTAGACATCCACCACATGGATCGCCTCCTCCAGTGCAGCAGCCGTATCAACAGCGGAAAAAACGGCACGTTCACTACTCTACTGGGCCGACGGTTTGCTGCCAGCATGCTCTGCGCAGGTATAATCTTCTCACCTTACAACATGGGCAGGTGCTACAACTACCAGCCCCAACAGACTGTGGCGGGCGTGACAGCCCTGGGGAGCCCCGAAATGATTCCGGCCGATCCCATCCATGTGCCGTTCGGTAGCATGAGCCGCTACCCGCCTCCGGTCTCCCGTGCCGTAGAACCTGCTAGGACGAATTCCCGGCGCAGTGAAGTGATCCCGCGGGCCTATCGTCGCACACCGTTACTACCGGTAGAGCCCAAAATACGAACCAACCTGCCCCGCCCGCTTTGCCGTACTACCTGTCAGGCCTATGCTCACTCTCTCGCCCGCCTGGCCAATAATTCGACGTATTGTCCTGATGGTGACTTCAAGCTCACTACTAGTCGGCTGACTCGCTTGGCCACCATTTTCAACCTGTGCGAGGCGCCCCTGCCGTTCGGCGGCCACGACCACGTCAATAGCTGTGTGAATGGCCTCGCAAATGAGCGCGATACCTGTGGTAAGTGCCCAACCGGCCATGGCTGACCAACAGTGCCCTCCCCCTCTCCCTCAAGAGCCCACGGACGCAGAAGGCGTGTGTTGATCGAATCACGCGCCTGAAGACTAACTCCACTGGCCACCCACCCATCATGTTCACTCTGTTCGACAGGCTACGGCGACCTTCTCAGCCAGTGCGCTCTTTGTCCCAGCCAGATGAATACCTCTACCTGCCTGAACCTTAGTCTACGTGGCAACCTCACCGACGCTGCCTCCGCCAACCTCACCACAACCACCACCAAAACCCGCCGGCCAAATCCGGCCCTCGAAGGCCTTCGCCACAAGAACCAAGAGCTACTCATAGCCACAATTATTCTAGGTTGCATCCTTGGCCTGCTCCTCCTTAGCGGCCTAGCCCTCCTATGGAAACGCCGGATGGCCCGCGGCGCCGCACAAGCGGAATCTCGAATGCGAAGCAAAGACAGTGGAGACGGTGGCAGTGAAGGGGCGCCCCTAACTGGCGAGAAGCTAGAGTCGAATCACGGTTCTAGCGAGCCTCCGTACCCGCCAACTAGTAATCTGAACTTTTCGGTTACCGACCGGGCCGTCGAAGCCTTCGGCATACTTGGTGATTGGTTTCGCCGTGCGGGTTTCCGGTTCAAGTCCGGGTACACCGAACTTCGTCATCGGCTTGACAGGCCCGCCGCCACGAGTGGACCGAGCGACAAATACCGATTCAACGGCATGACCGGTCTGCCCTCGGAACTCGGACTTTCGTTATCCGAGTTCCCGGAGGCCGCCACCTACGAAAACATTTTACCCGAGCGCCTCCTGACCGACTACCGCGCACCCCCGAGCCGTGAGGAAATCGGCCAGCAGCTCATTGCGAGTCGTCAGGATGGTGATGGCCACTGTGTTGGGGTATTCAGCGGGGGCGACGGCCTGGAAACCAGCGTGGCGACTAGTCGTTGGCACCGGTGGTGGACCTGGTTGAATCCATTCCGCCACCGCCGTCGCTTTCTTAGTAGCAACTCCGGTAGCGGAGGCGAAATAATTAGTGGTAGCGAGCCTGCTAGCCACCATACCGATCGCCTCCCAGCTACCAAAACCGGTGTACTGGGTCTAGCCTCGTCAGCGGTAGGGGCAGTCGTCGGGGCTGCAACTGGCCAGGCCTCACCCGCGGCCGTTTTTAACGGTGGTGGCGTCGGCACCAATGGCAACGTGGTCAGAAGCAATGGACCGCCCATACCGGGTAACACTCTCTCTAGCGTCTTTGTACGCTCGGTCGGCCACAAGCACGTCGCCATTCAGCCCTTCTACGCTCGCACCCCCCGTGAACTGACCCTCCGGACGGGCGACCACGTCGAGATCCAGATGGCTTATGACGATGGGTGGGCCGTCGGATACAACCACACCACGCGGCAGTGCGGAATGTTCCCCTTAACGTGTTTGTTTAAGGACGCGTCCCAACCGCTACCATCCCAGTGGGCCCTGCAGCCCATCGAGCGCCCGCCGGCGACTGGTTGTAGTAACAGTATTGATGGCAAGAGCGGGGGTGGGGCTAATGTAGGTGTGAGCAGTGGGGCCGGTAACACGTTAGCGGTACCGAGTCTTGCACCGGCGCCGGCGGCGGCAGCAGCGGCAGCGGCAGCTGCCGCCGCCGCCGCCTCCTCCTCCTCCTACCTTCCAATGCCGTCGTCCACGCCACCAACCCCCCAAAAACCCCGGCCGGCAAGGATGGCCTGCGCCACCGTCCGTGGCACTGCCTCTCCAGCATCTAGCTCCCCACTTGCCCTCCACCGACCAGCCACCCGACCTCCTGACCCTCTACTGCCGCCCAGCAACCGCTGCGCCCTAACCCGTCGTACAGGGGTCACCCCGGACCACCACCGCCGTTCCCAAAACCACCA
>JANBPT010000491.1:0-33607 GCA_027575765.1 Tieghemiomyces parasiticus | reverse complement strand
GGTCGCAGTGCGTTAGTTAACGTGAACCGCCAATCTTCCGTGGTACGGGAAGAGTCCCCCCTATAAAGCCCTGTCGACTGGTTACATCGTTTGTCTAACCAAAACACCACGGTTCTTGCTCTCCTTGCTAAATAAAGTGGGGACGGGGGGCTAGCGCTGGGAAGGTGAAAAATGCAAAGCTGATTGGTTACACTAACGAAAAAAAAAACAACTCTGGTCGTGTCTATATCGTTGCATGAGTGTTCTCGCTGTATGCACTGCGGATGGCAAACGAACCTGCAGGCCCGTGGACGCCTTCAACTCGCACACACAGCAGTGGCCACCAGCTACATCGTCACTGGGGGCCAAACAGACAAGGTCGAACTTTGTTCTCTCTAGTTCGGCTACCCTCCAGAACCCCCGACAAGCCCTTCTTGAACCTCTCGTACTATTTGCCGACGACCATTCGGACGCCGTATCTGCGCCTGTTTCCTTTCGACCTAAACAGGGGCTAATAGCGGTACTTATTGTCCCGGGATCTTTTTCTCATTTTACATCAGTGCTATATCTTTTTTAGGATTTCCCTTACCATTCTGACTAAAATCGACTGTCGCATTAGGATCTTGCTGTTTTTTTGTTCCGGTAGCCATGGCCGACCAGAAGAAGCCGATATCCTACGCTGCCAGCGCTGCCGCCGCCCCGGCAGCCAAACCACCCACCGCAGCCTCTGTGGTCGCCTCTGGATTGGGAGTGAAACAGCAACCGCTCCGTCCCGCCGGCGCAACTAAGCCTACCGCTTCCGTTGATGGCACGCGCCCTCCTGTATCGACGTCCTCTACTGCCCCTGGCCACCCCCGCCCGCGCAATTTCACGGCGCCCGCCTCAGGTCGACCGATCCGCCCGGCGGCTAACCAGCCCCCCAAGGAAGGCCAGTCACCCCCGCTAAACCAGCACCAACCTGCCCGGGGCCGCAGCCGCGGTCGTGGGGCTCGCGGTGGGTTCGTGGCTAATAATCGCCCAGACGGATCCACCGACCGCGCCGCTGGGGTTGCCCCTACCACCACCGGCACGCATGGCGGCCGCGGCCAGCCACCACGTGGTGGACGTCCTGCCTTCACCGGCACCCGTGGGGAACCCCATAGTGGTGCCAAACGCGGTCAGCACCATGGCCCGCGTAACTCGGGCTCTTTCGCTCCGCACCAGCAACCCCACCAGCCTCGCCCCTCAACTGCCGCCGGCCCTGGCGCCAAGTCCCAGCAGGCGCCCTACCGCCCGCCGCGCAAACAGCCCAGTACCTCGGCGGCCCGCACCAGGGACGATGATACCAGCGGTAGCGATGACGACGACGACGACGACGATGAAGACATCGAGGCCGTGTTCCCTCCCGTGTCCTTTTTACTGCTGTGCCCGTTCGCCGACTGCCCGGCTGATACCCCGCCGCTTACCCAACCCACGCAGCTCACGAGCCACCTGAGCGAGTGCCACGGTGTAACATTTAAAAACATTCACCACATGGGATTCTCGATCCAGAAGTATCTGGACGCTTGGGCCACCAAGTTGCGCGGGCAAACGGCGACCGGCCCTTCATCTTCAACCATTACCACAATCGAAGGCCTGGTCGTGGTACCCCCTACCCCGGACCACCCGCGCCCGCAGTACTTTATTGACCCGGGCCAATGCCCGGATGACCTGGCCTTGCGTACTCGAATCCAGCAGGAGAAGCTTGCCGACATTCTCAAGACCCAAGAACGCGAGCGCCGCGTCGACAGCCAGGATCAGCGCAAGTGTCTGTTTTGTAAACACGTGTGCGAGAACCGCCAGCGCCTTTTCCGCCACATGTTCACCGAGCACAACTTTAACATTGGCCTCCCGGACAACCTGGTCGATGTGAACGAGTTTCTGGGTATCTTGGAAGGCAAGTTGACCGACTTGCAGTGTCTCTACTGCGAAAAGACCTTCACCACCGCCGCCGTGCTCCGTAAACACATGCGCAAGAAGAAGCACTTCAAGATCAGCGCCCGTAACCGGCTGTATGATCGGTTCTACGTTATCAACTTTTTGGAGCCCGGTAAGAACTGGGAGAATTTCGAGAATGAGGCCTACGAAAGTGATGAGGAGCGCCGAGATAACGCCGACGGTGGCGAAGGGGCTGCGGGTGCTGCGTGGGATGATTGGCTCGAGGAAGACGGCGAGAACGCGTTTCCGCAGACCACCGCCTGTCTGTTCGACGACGCCCTATTGGATTCGCCCGCGGCCGCCTGCGACCATATGCGCGACGTTCACGGGTTTGACCTGTTTGCCATCCGCCGCGAACGCGACCTTGATTTCTACAAGACCGTCGCGCTCATCAATTACGTTCGCCGGCAGACCGCTCAGGATCGGTGCATGGCCTGCGGGACCAGTAGTGTAACCAGCGAGACGAGCGTGGGGGACCAGGCGACAGCGACAACGGGTGGCAATGATTTGGTGGCCCATATGACGGCGAACGATTGCTTTGCCAAGGTACCCGCCGCCGACCACCCCATGTGGGAGGACGTTCAATACCTGTTTCCGACCCTCGAGGACGACCCGTTGTTGATTTGGTTCGATGATACCCCGTCCGATGCTGAGGACAAGGAGGAGGAGGAAGAGGAGGACAAGGACAAGAATCAGGTCCTAGAGGCGGGTGCTAATGACACCGAGAAGCCGAAGGTCGTGGTGGCGCCGGCTCCTGAACCATCGTCGATTTCTCCGCCCGAGATGGAAAAGGTCGCCGCGACTTTGGCCAAGACTGGTCTGTCGGCTTAGATAAACCGTACAAGAATTTTCACCCGTTTCGATATACTCCCGATTTACTTACTTTCTTCCTCCGCAACGGTGGCATGTTCTCATTCTACTTCGAAATTATCCATATTCCATATTTCCTTTGACCCCCCTCCTGAAGGGGGATCAGCGATTACTTTTATATAAATATTGTGGCCAGCACGGTAAATCTGCGTGTATCAAGGCTGATTTGGAGATTCCGACATAAAGCCCCATCAACCTGTATAAGAGACCCTAACAGCCCATGGGCCGACCATTTTAGTTATTATTTTTTCACAATTTTTTATACATTCGCGAGACCCAGCGCCATAGCGAAAGGGGGTTGAAAATATTGATAAGAACAGGAGAGTGTGGACTGAAATGAGGGGTGGATGGCTGTCGATGCAAGTGACCTTTATCCCTCAATCGGTAGGCCGCGGGCCACGCGCTCGTCCTCGAGCAGGGCCTGGCGCTCGCCATCGGTGGCAGCGCGGTGTTCAGGGGTTCCGACCTGCTTGTACAGCATTGTGGTGAAGAGGAGGGATGCGGCCTGGATGGCGATGAGGATAAACTCGCCGACAATAATGGCACGGAACTCGGTCTGGTAGCCGGCCTGGAGCATGGTGAAGCAGGAACGGTGATGACCAAACAGTTCACTCTTAAGGCAAGCGTCAGGCGAGGATTTGGGGAAGGCGCGGTCGGTAGGGGATTTGAACCCGCAGCAGCCGTACTCGTCCTGGATATCGCGGATCAATTTTGGGTGGCGGTCATAGGCATTTTGCCACGCGGCGTCAAGCCCAATCTCGACGGTGAGCTGGTGCATCACGGCGTAGAGGGCCACAGCCAATTGGATCGCGACCAAAAAGGTGACTATCCCGGCGTACGCCATCAGGGCATAGCGCTTCTCAAGCAGTGCACCGTAGCAGCCCAGGAAGGATATGAGGAACACCAAGGTGCCCATCACCATCATGAACACAGGGATCCAGGTCCGGCCCGAGAAGGTGATGTGGGTGGCCGCCAAGGCGTACACGGCCAGGCCAATCATTCCCAAACCCGACAGGCACAACAGGACATTGAAAAAGATCGCAAGGACCCGGACGGTCTCCACGCGGTATGCAACCATGGTGACGAAGCGGGATAGGGAGGTAAGTCTGAAAATGACGTAGGGTAAAAGGGTGCTGGATTGTGGTGTTAGAGGGATAATTGTAGCGACCAGGAAGTATGGACTACGGACACATCGGCTGCAAAGATGTGACGTAGGAGAGAAAAGTGGATAATCGGTAAAGATCGATACCCTGTGACGCCGAACTGAGAGTATGACGTTGCTGTGAACTCGAGGCATGCTGCGATGGTGTCGCCCTCAACTACTCAGCCGTTCATCTCTCCTTTCCTTGGCGTATCCAAGTGCCTCCGCAATCACCTAGGTTTTCTAGGTAGAGCTGGGCAAGCGAATGCCCAGCCGTAGTCACCAGGTTGCCAGAGTACGAGATACCAAGGAGAGACCCCAAGTCGGCACTGGGATTGTTGACGGTGGTCATGAAACATACATCTAAGCTTAACGGCACTTACCTACTAGACCCGGCAAAGTTATGGAGTGGGGTATGTCACCTTGTAGGCCGTAAAGGAACAGGGCAAGTGGCAATGGTAGGGGTAGTAGTAAAGAGAAACAGAGAGAGTTGGAGACACAGAGAGGAAAGACGTCGTCCTAAGGGTTTAGAGGTAAGGTGGCAGTGAAAGACGAGGAGCTGGAGGCGGGCGCAGTTACGGTTTTATGCCATGAAGGCGTGGATTGGCCCCTAGAGCGGGGAAGGGCGGTTGGAGTGACGCAATCCCTCCCTGGGAGGCCACAGCGGGCGGGGGGCAGGTTGGCTAAAATAAACGGTCACAAGGCGCATACAGCCCCGCCGAGCGTCTCTTTGGTACGTATGGCCTACCCCCCTTCTCGGTTGGCCTTGCGCACTTTCTTCTGCTTTCCTGCAGGCGGAAGGCCCCTGGAGTTTCATCTCCACGCCAGACTTCACCGTCCCGCTTGAACGCTCGACATGGCGGGTGCTGAGGGTTGAGCCGGCGACCCTTCTCTTTCGCCCTGACGTATCGGCGACCTTTTTCCCCCCGCTTTCCCGATATAGAGACATTCGTGACGCGCAACAGCACGCCGTGTATATGCGCACTGCTGGTCGGCCCTGGGCGATGCGGTGTTACGGAGAGACGGTCGATGTGCCACGATGGCAGAGATGGAGGTGCTGGCGCGAGCGAGACCCCCTTTTAATTCCACGTGATCAGGGCGGCCACGGCCACGGCTGGTGGGTGTGCGGAGTAGGCCCAAGGACCATTGCCACGGTGAGAACCATAGTCTGCTATTACAACCACTGTCGCCGTGGCACTGTCATTAGCCAATCCATCCCCTAAGCCGCCCTAGCTCTATATCGACCATTCCCAGGCACGCACGCCGCAGCTCCCCTCCCCCCGTCACACCATTCCCACATCTGGTCCATGCGCGCATCATCCTCTCGTCCAGCCTACCTACCCGCCCTTTATTCATCTGTTCTTCCGATTCTGGCCACTTCACACCCGCCCCATCATCCCAAACCCGTAGCCCCGCTTCTCGATCGCCATGGCCTCCATCAACGTCAAATTGCCCACCTCCAACACACGGGCCGCCCAGGATCCCGTCAGCCATGCCGAGTAGGTGCCCATGGGGATTCCCTCACCAATCTTCCTCCGATAGCGGTTTATTCATGCCCGCAGCCTAGTACAAGCGCCGCCTCCCCCCACGCATATTAATAACCATGCTATACCGCCACCCTCACCCACCGTGCCCTTCAATTCCCCCCTCCTCCCCTACCCAGCGGCCCCATTGTCACTGGCACGTCCGTACTGGGCATCAAGTACAAGGATGGTATCATGATGGCCGCCGACTGCCTCGGTAAGTGGCCGTCGCTGTCTTCATATACGTACCTAAATCACAACGTTTACCTGTTTTCTAATGGCACCTCCTAACCCAGCCTTTCAACCTCCTCTCTTGCAACTCCCCCACCCCAATACTTGTATATCGGTCTTCAACAGCGTCCTACGGTTCCCTGTCTCGGTTCCGCGACGTCGACCGGCTGCAGCCCGTGGGCACGCACACGATCGTGGGGGCTTCAGGCGACATTGGCGATTTCCAATACACGCAGCGGCTGCTGGAGGACACCATGATCACCGAGACCTACCTAGACGACGGGCACGCACTGGGCACGCCGCATATTTACTCCTATCTCAGCCGGGTGATGTACAACCGGCGCAGCGAGATGAAGCCCCTTTGGAACTCATACGTGGTTGGCGGGTTCCACCAGGGCAAGCGGTTCCTCGGGTACGTAGATCTCATCGGTACGACCTATCAATCCCCGACTATCGCCACGGGGTTTGGTGCCCACCTCGCCCAGCCCATTCTCCGCAAGGCCGTCGAGGGCCGCGAGGATGAGCTGACAGAAGAGGAAGCCGTCCAGATTATCGACGACTGCATGCGCGTACTCTTCTACCGTGACGCCCGTTCCATGAACAAGTTTCGCCGTGCCAAGATTACCAAGGACGGATTCCAGGTATCCGAGCCGTACTCGTTGGACACTGAGTGGGGCTTTGCCGAGAATATCATCGGCTACGGTGCCTAAGTGAGTTACTTGTGTCCATTTCTGCCCGTTTGCCTGAGCGCTGCCTTTTTGTATTCTGTCGACCTTACACCACTACTTCATGTTTCCCCTCTTTCAATCCGCCCGCTGACGTCGTTAGTAAACCCCTGGTTCCTTCGATTTAGAAAACACTCATAATGTTGTTTTTTTACACTTACATAGCCGGATCAGCGCCTGATAGGGCGGATATTGGAGTTCAGCATGAAGGAGCTACAGAAACCTTAAACGCGCGAGAAGGAGCAATGGCCAACGACTCCAGCCTTTAAGGCAATACGGTGAAATACCACACTCGAGCGTGCGGGCGGCGTTCAGTGACTGGTCACAAGTTAGCCGACGCGGTAACGATAGCCGTGGAGTAGAATGGGTGTCTAGGGCCAAAAGGAACGCGGGTGAGTCGTGGTTTCCAAAGTAATCGACTACCTTGTTAGACTCCAAGGTAGTTATTTTGCAAGGAAGTTTGCACCCCCCCCCTAGGGTTCCGCGTCCACTCAGGGGCGGGATCAAAAGGGGCATAAACCATGCCCCGGTGAAACCGCGGTAACCCGTGGCCTACCACGCTAGGCTACGCTCAGTGGGGGGGGGGGAGGTGCCGTTAGATCAGCCGGCTGGGTTCCGGCGTTTTTGAAGTGACGAGGGCTTACAATGGCATCGTCTAATATAAACCGATCGGCCACATCGGCCCACTCGACCACTGGGTCCCCAGCAAAGTGCATTCTAGCCAGGGTTACTAGACGTCATCAGGGACAACCCTATTATTTTATCCACCTCCCCCCCCCCACCACCACCATCACAGTCCACACTCACACTTACCCCAACTTCTGTTGCGAAATGGTGGAGTAACATGTCCAGTTACCCACAACCCCGACACTGCCAGCCAAAAAACGAAGAAATAGGGGCGGTTTCGCTGGACCAGCCGGGGAAGGGGGGCCGGTGTTGACCAGGGGCTTTACGGTTTCAACGGACTACACCGTGACTCGAGACCCGTGGGCTATTTGCCGTCTAACCGGGCTGGAGGAGAGCGGCGCCAATATTGCAACGTCAGACTGGACGAACGCGTTCTTGTCGTTGACCAAACATGTCAGTATAGACTATACCAATGCCGTGCTCCCGCCAAAACGGACACGCTGCATTTGATAGGCAGCGCTGCCGTCTGGTCTCGTGTTGGCCGTGCAAAGAGTGCCAAAGGCACGCTTTCTGACTAAAAAAAACGAGGCAGGGGAGGGGACCGAGCTGCATAGTACCTGCCGGTTTGAACTTACCAATGGATCATGCCACCAGCTCCTTGCCGGAACGAACCGAGAGGGTCCAATCTCAGGATCGGCGATTTTTTGACCATTATTTCCCTGTCTATACAAGCATTTTTATTATTCACCAAGCATGCATTGGTTAAACCTTTCCGGTAGACCCGGTAAAGAGTGTATTGTAATAAATCCGCGCCAACTTGGCTAATAATAACTTACGCGTCTCATGTCCCCGACTCTATGTGACGCGACAGCCAGGGGCCGATAACCTCGGATAGGGATGTTGACAGGGGCATGGCGAGGGAGAAGATGGAGTATTGGCGACCATTATGGGCAACGAGGAAGGGATGAAACCCTCCTTAGACTGTTGCGTCGGCCTATTCCTGGTCACCCAGGATTGTATTCTAACGAGACGCTCGGCATTAGGCGGTCAAGTATTTCGTTCTGAGGGTGCTCCATGAACAGGGTATTAGGGCAGGCAACGCCGTCCAACGCTCACATTGCCGTGGTACCCTGTCTCTGTGATCCATTAGAATACCTTCCTTATAACAGACGACTTCCGCGCCCCCTCGTCTCGACCGATTTACTTTCTTGTCTATTTCTATTCTCCCTCATAGTTGTACCTTGTGCTCCCGTTCAGATTGGCACTTCTCCTTCACTAACGAATCCTACATCCGCTGTAGGGGTTCTGAAGTACTTGCTTATCGGACGCCCCCGCCGATCCAATTGTCGGCTTCCAATAGCGTAAGTGGTGAAAATTAGCCTTCTACGGGACATATCTTCCAATGTCTAATCGATTTGATTTCTATCCTCTCCCTGTCAGCATTTTATATATATATATATATATTTCCTTTTGTCTGACGTGCCATGTTGCCGTGCATGACTGAGGCATGGCGGTGAAACATGGCCATGATCTTCAACCCCACCTTATCACGTTCCGTGGCTCCACTAACGTGACAGGGCAGGTGAAGCTTGGGCTATTTCACCTCCCGCCAAAGAGGTAGCGGCGCCCTTTGTAATGGAGGGTTTATAGTTTAGTGCGTAGAGAGGGAAGGGCAAGTGGAGAGCGTACTTTGCCTAATACCTGCTTGCCTACTTTTGGTTAGGTTTCCTCCTCCCCCTCCCCCGTTAGCGACTAGTGATTACGCCTCCCTTCCCATTGATATATTCGTTCAAGGTGAAAGTGACAGGACCGATCCACAGTTCAGGCGGCTTTTGCACTGACGCCTCGTGCGCTACGGGGGGAGGGGAGGGGTCACCCATATCGCCTTCAGCCGACAGTTGGCCATCTGTAGCACATTTGTTTATATTTCCTCTTTGCGCAATCGATGTTATATACCGCTGGGAGTATTCAGGGGTTCGGGCCTGTCGGGGATTTTACCATCGCCATCCGGGCCCTTGATTCCAGGATACTTGGTCAGCCTGCAGTCACCCGCGCCGATGTGGCCCTGGCCACCCTCGCGGCGGGTGACTTGTCCCTCCCCCTCCTTTCCCGTTACCTACCCCTCATGATCTTGCTTGCATCTACCGGCTATACTGTCCTCTATTACTAGCCCCACGCTAGTGCCTGCCTCTTGGGAAGGCTGTCATTGTATGAACCGAGACCAAGGCGGCCATACTACGATTGTCTGCAGCCTTTGACTAACCAAGCTAGCCGGACTTCTTTTTTTTTTACTTTAACATCGTCACCTTTTGCGGACGATTCATCTATAGACCCTGAATGTCGATTTTTCCAGCAGGCTTAGTGTCCGGATATCAATTTCAGCCTCCCTGTTTGTGGACGCCCTTGTTGTGCGTCCTTTAACCACGGCCCCGCCACGGTTCCTGAACGTGCTCTGCCCTCCCCTTGGGTTCATTGGCTCCCTCTCCATTTTTCCTCCTGCATCCGCCCTTAACAGTTGGCCCTAAGCGCACATTGTAATACCTGCATTTCTGGCCGAGCCGCACATCCGTGCCTTCTAGGCTGGCCCGCGGCCTTACCCTGCGGATATAAAAGGGCGTGGCCGGTACTATTGACACCACCATTCTGTCTCTCATACCACCCTCCGACCCCTGACTGCGATCCTTCAGACCTGGTGTCCCAACCCTGGAGCCCCTCCATCCCCCGTTCTCGTTTCTTGATTTCACTCCATCTCCCTAATCACCCGGTCACTTGCTTTCGCTTGATCACTGTGCTAATAACCAGCATCATACACCATAGTTTGGTACCTAGCCTTTTCTCTCTTGTCTCCGACGTTTAATCTAATCTTCCATTGCCTACTTGCTTGCCTTACTCTGGTGGAATCCCTTAATTCCTTAGCTTGACCACAGGACATACCATCTGTGGCGCTCCCTGCCTTTGGACCCGGGTGTATTGTTTACCCTCACGTGATCGCGATCTTGCCCCCCTGAACCGACGCCACTTGCCCCGACCTTTCCCCCCTCTCCCCCTGCCCTTCCACCGTACCCACGCTTGGCCCTACTGCGCCCGCGCTGCCATGGGTCTTGATAAAGAGTCACGCCATAAAAGGCTGCCATCGGCCGGCCTGACTCTGTGTTGCGTATCGCTCCTCCTCCTCGCTTCCTCCGTCCAAGCACACTCGCCCGCCCAACCAGCTGCCACCAGCCACCACCGCCAGCGCTCTCATTCGCTGCACCACCGCCGTGCCGACCCGCTGTCCGTCGCCGCCGCCAGTAGCGATCTTGCCCACCGTAACGAGTTCCACCCGAGGGCCACCGACGAGTTCGACACCCGGTTTGACATAGCGCTCAACCAAGACTTTGTATCTGGCCACGGCGACGACAATAGCGCCACCGACGGCTACGAAGCCGCAGCCCGCTCGGACTTTAGCGACTTTGAACGGGACGAGGTCATAGGCAAAGGCTTCGCCGTACCGGCCGGGCACCTCCTAGGCCACAATAATCGCCGCACCATTCCTGGCGCCAACCTGCTTGCCGTCAAATCCTCCCTGGCCACCCCCGCAGGGAAACCCGGCGATTACAACGACGTGGACCAGGTCTCCAACGCCCGTCTCACCCCCGCTAGCGGCCCAGCTTCCCTGTCCACCATATCTACCCTAGTCGATAGCCACATGTCTCCCTCCGAGACCCCCATCGGCCTTTCCGCCGTCGCAAAACCTCCCAAGCCCGTTGACGCTGATGGTGAAGGCCATGTCGCATTATCCACCCACGCTTCCACTAACGTGGATGGCGAGGTTACTTCGCTCCTGTCCACTTCGTTGGGTGGCAAGTCCGGCCCGGCCCCATTCCCGTCTGCACCAAACGGCGTCCGCCCATCCAAGTTCTGGGGATCGACGTCAGGCCCGCTTCCCACCAACAGCTGGTGGCTCAACCTGGTCCTCAATGAAGGTGACCAGCCCATCGCGCCGTACCCGTACCTGGTGCGTCCGCTCGACTCCGGGGCTACGCTCATGTCGCCCACGACCGAGATCCATGAGAACTACGTGGCCATGACCCCGGTCGGTAATTGGGTCCTCTCGAGTACCGAGGGGTTCAACGCCCGTCAGCTCCTGGCCTACGACGACCTGACCGCCACCTACGGTTGGACTAACAACGCCGGCGGGTCGATGAAATCCACGTTCGTGAAGGGGTCCCCGTATCTCACTTTCATCGTGAACGGGCTGACCCTTAACCTCACCACCATCCACGCTGTGCTCGATCTAAAGCAAGACGGGGGCGCTGGCCGGACCATCGTGACGCTTAACAACACCCAGGTTTGGGCCATCTACCATGACCAGCCACTAAATCTTTCCAAACGGGTCAACTCGGACAACACCACTTCGCTGATCGCTTCGGGCAAGTATTCTGGCGTGATCCGCCTCGCCATGTCTTCCAACCCGGCCTCTCTGGAGGTGTTGCACAAGTTCTCCGCGACCTACGTGACGGGTGCCACCACCAAGTTCGAGTACCAGTCCAGCCAGGACTTTGACCTGAAGTACAGTTTCCTTACTGCCGGAGGCGACGCGTCAGGTTTGCTCATGCTGGCCCTGGATCATCATAACGATATTCTGGTCGACACCCCGCGCCAGTCGATCTCTGGGTTCGCTTGCATTAAGGGTCCCATGACCGGGGTCCTCGGTGCCCAATGGACCCTGCGTCAGACGCTCAACGCCATCCAGTGGCACGCCCCCCACCCCGTCCGGGCCCAGGACCTGCCGAAGCTCCATCAGCACCTCGAAGCGGATATTGCGAAGGGTATGAGCATCGCTGCATCCGACCCCTACTTTTTCGGTAAGGGCCTGGCCCGCATCGCCCGTTTGGCACTGATTGCCGACCACGCCGGCCGTCAAGACCTGGTCAACAAGGTCATTACACCGCTCAAGGCGCTTATCGCCCCGTGGCTCGCCGGAACTAACAGCGACCCCCTGACCTACGACACGGTCTGGAAGGGCATCTGCAGCCGTGCGGGCCTCTCCGACACGGGCGCCGCGTTCGGCAACGGAGTATACAACGATCACCATTTCCACTACGGCTATTTCGTGTACGCCGCGGCGACGATCGGCAAGTACGATTCGGAGTGGATCCAGGCCAACCGGGACCCCATCCTGGCCCTGGTGCGTGACTACGCCAACCCGTCGCACAGCGACACTTACTTCCCGTTCCTCCGTCACATGGACCTCTTCGACGGCCACTCGTGGGCCTCGGGACTGTTCCCGTTCGGCGACGGCCGTAACCAGGAGTCCACCTCGGAGTCCGTCAACGCCTACTACGCGCTCTACCTCCTGGGCCTCAGCCTGAAAGACGCCGAGCTCGCCCGCTTCGGCAACGCGCTCCTCAGCATGGAAATTCGCTCGTCTCAGGCCTACTGGCACATGACCACCAAGAAGTCCGTGTACCCGGCCCCGTTCGCTAACCATAAGGTGGTGGGGATCCTCTGGAGTACCAAGGTCGACTACGCTACGTGGTTCGGCGCTAATACCGAGTTTATTAGTGGGATTCAGGCCCTACCGTTTACCCCCGTCAGCGCTACCTTGCTCGACCGCGAGTGGGTCCAGGAGGCGTACCCGGTCATCAAGTCTGCCATCACCCGGCCTGACCCCCCCATTACCGACGGGTGGAAGGAGTTCATGTACATGTTCCATGCCATCATCGACAAGGACGCCGCCATCGCCGAGTTGGCTACCATCAAGGACCACGATGATGGCAACACGGCAAGTAACGCGCTGTACTGGGCTTCCACGGTTTGATCGGCCCGCGTAAGCAGGGAGGGAGGGGCCGGGGATTTTGGCATCTTTACTGCTGCTGCTGCTGCTTAGATCGCTTCGGCTTCAGTCTATTACTCCACACCCTCTCTTTCCTCCTCTTTGTCGCCCCAGTTTGTGCATTTCTTCTGCTCCTCCCCGTTTTTATACATCCCTTGTTTGTATGTACACTGGCTGTACATAATCACCCGCCCCTCCCCTTATTAGAACACCTCTTCCACCTTAGATAATCCTGGCCTCGTCATATAATCTGCTTCTTCTTTATTATTTCCCTTATCGACCTCCTCGATTTAACTCTGCACCGACCGTTTTTGACTTACTTGCTAATAAACCAATCCACCGACCCATTGCAAAGGTACAGCGGTATGATATTTGATACCCGGAGTCCGAGTTTGACAGCCTTGTAATTAGTTGGGACGCGGGGGTAGCCCGAGGGTCGTTCGCTGGTTTAGAACCTACGATTGAGAGCCCTAGCCAGCCACCGCTGCTAGTTTTGCAATGGTATACGAGACGCAGCGACCGGAATGATGTAGGGGGAGGGATAGTTGCCTACTCACGCTGGCTTATTATTGTTGACCCCTTCCCTTCTCGCGTGTTTACGTGTTCCCCTTGTAGTGAAACACTTACTGACCCATTGGAACCATGCCTCGCCTCCAACGCATTTCGTTTAGAACTCGTTCCGCTCACCCAGTCTTTCCCTCATTCGTCCCCCCCCCG
Source organism: Tieghemiomyces parasiticus (assembly GCA_027575765.1). Lineage (NCBI taxonomy): Eukaryota > Fungi > Kickxellomycota > Dimargaritomycetes > Dimargaritales > Dimargaritaceae > Tieghemiomyces > Tieghemiomyces parasiticus. The sequence goes on along the minus strand of JANBPT010000491.1, from coordinate 20,020 downwards.
CATTTCGGACCGTGTCCCCTTTCACGAAACGGCATCACTACTCCTACCACACTCTCTCTCTACATTTTACCTGGTCCTTACCTCTCACTCATTTACCAACGAGTCTGCGCCATCGCATCACTTTTGCTTGCCCAACAGCTCCCGTACGATACCAATCCCACACGCTCTGAAAGGCATCTTCTATCTACTCGCCATGGTCCGCCACGTACCCATAATGGATACGCCACTGGCACGTAAGGGCCCAGCAATGACTAAATCAACCCTTCGGCATAGCGGGAGACCAGGTCCGGCTAGCAAAAAGTTCAAGACACCCCCACGCCAACGTGCACCTAGTCCAGCGAAGGCGCCGCGGTCGAGTGGTAAGTAGCCATGACATTGTAGCCAGTAGCATATATATATATATATATACTGAGAATAACATGGACTTTATGCCGTGGCCAAGCTAGGTTTCTGGCCAACCTTGCAGGATACAGTGTCGCCAGCCAACCAGTCAATTATAGCCATGTCAGCCTTGTGGCAACTAAAGCTAGTTTCACTTAATTAATACTCATATACGACACGCCCTATTTATACACGCCCGTGCCGTAGGCAAACGGCGGGTACGGCCGGGTACCAAAGCCCTCCGCGAGATACGCAAGTACCAGCGGAGTACGGATTTGCTCATTCGGAAACTGCCCTTCGCCCGGCTGGTCCGCGAAATCACGATGGACATGTTTCAGCAAGATTTTGTGGCGGGCAGCGCCAGCTCCGTTGGTCTTCGCTGGCAGAGTGCGGCCCTTATGGCCCTCCAAGAAGCCTCGGAGGCATTCCTGGTTCACATGTTTGAAGATGCGTAAGTACTATAGACGTTGTAAATCTATAGATTGCCGTATATATATATACTAGGGGATAATGGAAGTAGTCCTCTATGGTATACTTTGCTTCTCCGGGATCCTCATATTGTTGCGAGCGGAGGTTGATATTTTGTTTATTTGATACCGTCGCTCGCCATTCTCGCTAACATCTCGATGCCGCTATCTTCTTGCTGCCACGCGTATTTCGCCCCCTTGTGAATGACCAGAAATCTCTGCGCGATCCATGCCAAACGGGTCACCATCATGAAAAAGGATATGGACTTGGCCCGGCGGATTGGCGGGGCCGGGTCAAGTTTACTGTAGCACCACTTCCTTATCTCGCACTCAACCACGGGAGAATTTGACGGTTATGATACATCTCTACGAACCAAATGATTACTGTATCCGAATCACCGGCTTTCGGACATTCAATATCTCGCCAGACATCTGTAACCAGCCCTTGCCCGTCTAACTGTGGCTGATGGCCTTAAGCACGGGGCGGGGGTTTCTTGGTTACAAGCCAGAGCCTTGGCATCCATTCTAGAACATGTCCCTACTTGATAGTTAATGTGATCTTCGTTTTATAATACATCCACGCAGCCCCTTATTATTTCACACTGCTCACCCATGCGAATATGTATTACGGCTCAAGCCACGGGACCCTCACGAGGACGCAGGTGAGCTGTCAGCCGCAGGCTTCTGGTACGCCCGCCACCAGTTCACATAATAGGGCGGTTGATCCCGCATGTAGTGAATCATGTCCTGGGCTACACCGATTCCTAGACCACCAAATAGGCCGATCTTGAGGGCATGGCGGAAGCTCTGTCGAGGTAGGCGATCTTGGTATAGCGTGATCCGAGGCGAGTGGGAAGGGGGAGGAGGAGGCGGCAGTTGGAAAAAAAAAAGCCGGCAAACAGTGACAATCGATATTAAGTTGGTCAGAATAGCGGAACAGGGGCCTTCACCTAAAAAATATTAACCCAATGGAAGCATTGGGCCGACGGGTCCTACACAAAAGGGTGACTTACTGAAAGCGGCAAACAATCCGGCGGTGGTAAGGGCGGCGACAGTTGTGCTCATGAAATCCGTATCACCTTTCCAGACATCAGCGGCCGTTTCCATGACGCTGAAGGCACCGCAAATAACCATAAACTTGGTGGCGTAGGACGTGCCCCGGTAGATGGACGCGAGCATGACGCGGTAGTTTTTGTGCTTATGGTAGAAGTACCAGCCCTCGTGGGTGGTGGGTAGCTTGTGCATGTGCTCGGCAAGATACTGCATGCTGGCCTTCCGGCCGCCTTCGTAGGCGCCTAGAGCGAACCCCCAGATACCGCTCGTCCCGACCACCGTGCCGATTTTCTGCGGAGGGGTCAGGCCCGCACGGAGGAGAAGTGGGTTCTGGCTGTGTTCATTAGTGTGGTACCACTTCCCGGTGGTCGAGGGATCGGTAGATGTAATCGAGTTGGCGGGGTCCTCGAAGGAGGTCGGGTAGGGCCGGACGAGTAGGGGGGCTTCCGGTTTGGATCCTGAGGAGGACATGGTGAAAATGCGGGCCGGGCCGACTGGCGGAGATGGTGGGAGGGTGCTACAGTGTGATCCCCGTCAGGAATGTGGGGGGGGCCTGGGGGGGGGTGAAATGTGTGTGGGTCTGAAGTACGGTGCAATGAGGTGAGGCACGCAAAGGCTGGAGTGATTCCTTACTTGCACAGCACCGCTGTGACACGGTCTCAAGATTACGATCAGGTCCAGCTATGGCAGAAGCTGCCTCCTGGGGCGTTAAGGGATCCACGAGCGCGGAGGCTAACCAACCGCCCTCTGCGCTGTGTCCAGAACTGCCACTTGGAATGTCCTTGCTTCTCTAGACAAAAAAAAAACTGCCGGGGGCCGCCGCTTCTCCCCCTCCCAACTTTTATGTCCTTGGTCAGCGACTAGCTTCTCTCACATGGCACCCACCGGTCTACCCCATGTGACGGCGGTCTTTCTATCCACCGTGCTTGACCTGTGCGCATACCAGAGCTCTGTCGTTCCTCGCCGTCCTGCCTGTTTCAGCCTTCCGTAGACGCACCTTGGACGACGACCTTCCCTACACGATGGATCCCCTTGCCGCTCTGCCACTGGTGGAGAAGATGTCCTCCCGGGTCTTCCGCGTCCTCGGTATGAACCCCGGCAAGTTCACTCTACAAGGTACGTGCCCCTCTCTTTCCAGTCTCGACGCTAATGAGCGTGGCCCCTTGCACCTGCCCTTATCGATGTGGTCCGGCCTGCAGGTGCACCACCAATCACGTACCAACCTTGCACCAGCCTGCCCCGTGCTGCGCTCAACCCACCTCACGACCCCTACCCTATTTCAGGAACCAACACGTACATCATCGGCCATGGTCCCCGACGTATCCTGCTTGATACGGGCGAGGGAAAGCCAGGCTATATTCCGCTTCTGGACGCGGCGCTCAGCCACCTGGGCGTGTCCCGTATCTCGGATATCATCATGACCCACTGGCACCATGACCACACAGGCGGGCTGCCCCCTCTGCTCGAGCGACTCAGAGTGCAGCACCCCCAAAGTCCTTTGCCTAAGGTGTGGAAGCGGTTTAACTCGGACCGCGACCCAGCCCTTCTCAAAAAACTGGCGGCAAAGGGGCTACATTACCGATCGGAATCATCGTCTATACCTGCTACGTCGACTGCACTGACCAGTGGCGACACCTCTGGCCCACCCAGAGCTCATGAACCCCTCGCAAAGGACCTCGAGCCCACGTCTACCTTGGCATCACCCTCACCATCAACGGTAACCTCTACGGACTCGGTCGTCTGGGACATTGCTGACAACCAAATCTTCCGAGGCCAAGATACCACCCTCCATGCGCTTTACACGCCAGGCCACACTACGGACCATATGGCCTTCTATCTCGAAGAGGAGCGGGCGCTCTTCAGCGGGGATTGTGTCCTGGGACACGGCACCGCGGTGTTTGAGGACCTCCACCAGTACATACAGTCCCTCAAACGACTCCGCCAGTACGATGCCCTCTGTATCTATCCAGGACATGGTGCCGTCGTCACCGACCCGTCGGCCACCCTCGATGCCTACATCCGCCATCGCATGGACCGTGAGGAGGAAATCATTCACTTGCTCAGCTCGCAGCCCACCATAGCCCTGGGTAACGCCCTGAGAGGTCCAGCCCATGACGGGGAGGAAGCGTTGAACGGGAATACGGACGGTTATGGCGGCGATGGGTTCCACCAGCTACTGCTAGGCCAGCTTCACCCGATATCCGATCGGCCCACCGGCCCTGGGGGTGCTCCACTATGGACCTCTCGGGAGCTAGTCCAAGTCATTTATGCAAAATACCCCAAGTCTCTCTATGACGCCGCGGAGGCTAGCGTGCTCCTGCACCTGGCCAAGTTGCAGTACGAGGATCGGGTGGATACCGTGCTTGTCGAAGATAAGACGTATTGGACGCTGCCGGAGACTCGGCGGCGGTGATAAGCCTACGCTTCTCATGGTTAACTTCGCGTCGCTTGTTAACCAACGCTGTTGGGGTTGCAATCTCTGCGTTATGTAATGTACCAGCCGCTAGGTTTGTCCACGGTTAATTTCTTTATGTGTAGTAATGGTAATAGACGCGTACCTTCGACTTGCCAATGCCATTGGGTTCCACTTACATTACCATGGCCTAAATATTCCTCAGATGAGCGGGTCTGCAGTTTATATATTTTTTCCAAACGACGTAGAGGGGGGGGGAAATGGAGTCTCGATCCTCGAGGGTGGACCCGCCGTACTCCCTTCTTTTCCATTCACTCTGCCACCGCCGTTCGTGGCTTCACGACGGCGAACCGAACAATGCTCGATTGACTCGAAGCACCTACACCATGACTAATGTTCTGTCACCGTCTTTGTAATGTTCATGGTATCCAATCAGGCGGGGGTCGGTCGTTGGCCGGGAGGAGGGAGGAGCGGGAAGAGCTTACAAAGAAGTCATGTTACGCGAATTCCGTCGTGGTCGAGTCGAAGATGCGAGGGATGGAGAGCTTGGGCCGCTTGGCCGGCGAGGTGCTGCGTGGTTTGGCGGTTACAGGAGAGTGGCCATATCTCGGATGATATCGTGACTGCTGTGCCCGGCTCGCGCTTATTTAATTTTTTTTCTTAAGCTGGTATCTCGATAACGGACAGGCTTTGCCTTTAACAGCTTACCACACGGCACCTAATTACTAGCTCTAGCCCAGCCTTAGGTGTCGAAGCAAGAGTATTGGTGGGCGTCAGAGGGACCTGTAGAATGAGGCCTATGTCCTCTCTTGTCTGTTCATGATCTGCATCCAGCCGGGCTTTATAGCAGCCTTGTCTATCTTGCTGTGCAGGGCGGTCGTCAAAGGCATGGTCGTGATCATCGGCGTGGACAAGGGCAAGGGGAGTGTTTAGGCGGACGGAAGAACAGAGGAGCGGGAGGGGATGGGCTGTAGGGGCGAGACAGCAGCGAGAGAGGACCAGGGTCGTCATATCCGCCACGTTAGTTGGCGGCCTTCGTGAAAGACTCGCTTATTCCGCGACGACGCTTCTTTGTCCACCCTCTCCCTGCCTCCCTTTTGTCTCTCTCCCCCCCTCTCTCTCTCTCCACGTCCAGAGCCGCCTTCCTGTTCCCTTCCTCCACTCCCTGCTCTCTGCGCTTCTTCTTTGTAACGTCCTTTGTGTGGTTGATGAAACGAACTTGCGCGCGTGTCTCCATACGCAGGCTGAAGCGAAGTGTGCCGATAGACAAGGATGGGGGCCGCCAATGACCCACGTCGCCATACACGCTCCATTCCTTTAACAGCTACACAAGGCTATGTGACTGGAGCGCTGGAGCCGCTCGACATCGCATATTTTTATGTCGACATATAAAAGACCTGGACCCCGGCCGCTTTGGAGGAGTTCAATATCTCACATAGAGCCCGCATCCCCAAACCTTAAATCTCACTGTTCTACGCATTGCCAGTTGCGTCTGCTCCCATTTCATTTCATTTGTTGTCGATTTTCCCAACTTTTTTTTCATATATAGCCAACATGATTTCCACTAAGGTCCTCGCCTTTGCCGCCGTTTGCGCCACCGCTCTCGTCGGTCACGCATCCGCCAACCAACAGGCCACCTTCCAGTCTGGCCAGAGTCACTTCGGCCAGGAGTCCATCAATATGTACAAGTAAGTAGAACTGGGCCCCTAGCCAGGCTAGTGCACCTCCCCTTCCAACCGGCGTGGTGCAGTAAAAACAGTAGGCTAACCCCAAACGCAACCTACCGCCTTCCCACCACCACCCGGCCCTTTCCTACCCTACACTAGTTACATTAAGGAAAACAGCGGCGACCACGTCCCCGCCGACCTAACGATCGAGAACGCCCCTTTCCACTACTTCACGCACTTCGACCTTAACGACGATGGGTTCCTCGACGGCAACGAGCTCCGCCTCCCCTGGTACGAGAGCTTCACCAAGAACCACCAATACGTAGATATCACCATGGTCGACGGTAAGGTTGACCGGGTACTAGTGGAGGACGACCTGGATAACGACGGCTTAATTTCGCCCGATGAGTACTTTGCCAGTCTTGAGCGGCAGCACCAGCTTAAGGACCCGGCCGCCATGGGCTTCCACTAAACGCCCAAAGCGCCAGATCTCCTTTTTAAGACCTCGTCAACAAGGTTGACCCTGAGTACTTTCCACCGCCCGCCACCATCATTTGGCCCATTTTTCCATAACCGTTCCCGTTCTCTGTTGTTTATCGTGTCTAGCGATTAGAGTCGACCAGTCCCGTCGTCGCACCACCGTCTACTTTTTCTTTCTTTTTTTACAATGTGCCTCCGCTAAAGTCGGCTCGCTATCCATCTACCACTCTCTCATCCCTGTATAATAAACATAGCCGACTCGACCTACTTGTCCCCCCCTTCCCAAGCTACGATACGCGGTAAAAGGCTGAAGTCCCAGGCGTCCCAAATACCAAGCTTGCGACGCCAGTTGTTGCTCGTTGGCCCTACTGCGCACCCCATTCATTCCCCCATAGTCCCTTCAACCAGGTATTAGTTGTCAGACGTCATTCACACTCGACTATGTGCCCGTCACACAACATCTTGGCAGAGCGTTGCAGTGGGTAGGCAATCTTTTCTACTTGGCGAACTGGTCTTGGGCCCCTGCCCGTTCCCGGCACCATTGTCACCTCCCAAAGTACCGAGCGATTCGGACCCCTACATCCCATTTGTACATGTTCAGCCTTATATGGCACCCCTTCGAAGGCCACAGCCACCCTCCGCCCCGATACACCTCCACGCCTATCCTCTCCAAACGCTGCCACCCTCTGGGTTTCCATCCACCCACCCACTTACTCTACCCTTCCCCGCAGCCATGCTGTCCTGGTCGCAAATCAAGTACGGCTGCCAATTAGGCCTGGAGGGTGGATTATACGCCGTCTCGGAACCCAAGATCCGCAAGTACTTTATGAGGACGTCGGCCATCCTCATTGCCGGTATGCTGGTCCTCCACCTGCTGGTACAGCTCCTCATTCACGGGCCCCTGACAGTCCTCCGGCTGGTCAACTGGACGGCCGGTACGCTGGTAGCCAACTACGATTATGAATCGGTGCACCAACGCCTGTTGGACGCCCGACAGAGCGTCGACTGGGCCCTGCGCACATTCCCACTCATGGGTGTCCTCTTGGTCCGCACGGTGTACCCGCGCCCGTTCGACCGCATGTTCATGACGGTCATTGCCACCCAGAACCCGACTTACCACCAGGCGCTCAGCCAGTGGCCCCACCGGACGCCATTCTGGCCGCTCCTCCAGCACCATCTGCAGCGGACTTGGAAACGGGTCCGTCTTGCCGCCCTCATGCTGGTCCTATTGGCCCTGCCCGTCGTGGGTCGCTACGTACCAGCGCTGGCGAATTTCAAACTGATGGCCGGCGTGTTGGGCAATAATCTTGCGGCTGCCATCACGGCGCTCACCCTCGTCCTCCCGTGGACCCGTGACCTGTCCTGGCCCCTTTTTAAAGCCATGTTGGCCGCCCAGCAGCTCAACCGTGAACTTCTCGATCCCTACTTTACGAGGCTACAAATGACCCCTAAGGCCCGTAAGGCCTGGTTCAAAGAACGGCAGTCCCTGCTCCTCGGGTTCGTCGCCGGGTTTTACCTCCTCATTCGCCTGCCGATCATTGGCCCGGCGTTCTTCGTCGTGGCCCAGGCGGCTATGGGTCATTGGATCGTCAATACCACCACGCTAGATGCCTTGCAGCGTAAGCCTGTGACGCCTCGCGCGTCATTGGGACCCGCTGCAGCGGTCACCACGCCAGTAGGGCACGACAAAGCGGAGTAATTTATTAATGGAATGGCTGGCTTCAGTATACCTTATTCCCTTTTTACAATCACAACCACCCCTGCACCTTTATTAAATAGACCCTCACTCCTACTCGTCAGACCGTTCAAATCGTCACAACTTGGTGACAACGTTCCCGCTAAATAGCCATTACAAATCCTGGGTGCACACCTAGCCCAAGCCACACGCTTTCATGGTGGTGGTAGGGGAGAGAGTGCACGACAAGAAGGTAATCATCCGTACTGGGGCCCTTTCATTTCCGCGCAGGCTTTGCCTCGCACCATTCCTGCAGCTCCACCAGCAACGGGTTAGTCAAGGTCGGAAATTTCATGCGCTGATAGTCATGCCAGATCCCATTGGCCATGCAACTGAGTACCAAGAAATCTGCCACCACCTAATTGACCATCTCAGCGACCTCTCTGGATCCGCCGTTGGTGCCGTGCTCAGGGACCCTACTGACCTGCACCTCGATCATAAAAGCCTTAGTAGTCTCGGTACGGTAGCCCTTGGTCACTACATCGGTTAGGTATCCGTCTATATTAGGAGCATGAATGGGCGCCGAATCAGCCGTGGTGTGTAGACGCTGGCCTAAAGAATAAAATATCCAATTGTCCAGCCACTGGTGAACCAAGGTTACCAGCGCTGTGTAGGTGAGGGTACTGCCGACCATTGTGAGGGGGGAGAACTTCCAAGAGGTCGTCGGCCGGGCTGGGTGATTGGACCCGCTGAGTCTCGATAAGATCGAGGATGGCGGATGTGAGTGCGTAGAGGTGCTCCCGATTGACCGGGCCCTTGGAGGGTGTCTGGTCTTCTGTGCCAGCTCTAGGGTGAAGGCCGTGCCAAATGGTAAACTCGTGATCATGCAGCTTGCCACGGAGAAGGGTTCCCACCCGGTCCCTCAGTTTTGGGTCGGTCATGAACAGTGCCTGTGTATACTGCGTTAGAGGCCCGTTGAACAGCCATTCGTAGTGTGCTAGGCCGTTGCGCAAAAGAGTGGCAAAATTGTGGAGAGATTGGGTGAACCGCTAGGGCCCATCCGGCTCGTGTAGCGTCGCCGGGGTGAAAGGTTCGACTATTTCGTCAAAGGCGGCCACCATATCTTCCCGATATAGCCCAATGTCAACGAACCCCATGGTGTGGTGAAAAACCTCAATGGCCTCGACGTTCGGACAACTGGTCTTTGCGTTGGTCAATGGAGGGCTTAATGGGCCAGGAGCTGGGTGGACTAAGGTAGACGTATATAGGAGTACCAGGGTCAGCCCTTGGGCGGGGTTAGGAATCGCATACTGGTACTAACAATGGCAGGTGGCAAGGCAGGGTGCAGAGGAAAATTTGCGGTCTAAAAAGGGAGAAAACTATTTAGCAACAAACAGCGTAGCCAGGTTGGAGAGCAGGAGGGAAACTTGGCACGGTTGGGTGGTGGCGCGCCAGGCCCTTATAATGAAGTTGAGTGGCGGTAACGAGTACGCTATATTGCCTTCATATGTGGCGGTGGGGACCGAGGCGATGTATGAAAGGTTGTTTAGGGCCACTGAAGTATACAACCTACCATAGGGGGCAGGTGCGGGTTCACAAATGCGGGAAGGCTATGGGTGTGGGGAGGATGGACGGCAGATAGCCCATTGACCGTCCGAATGGTTGTACAATGGCGTAGGCTGCGAATTCTCGTCAATTAGCCAGCCCTCTCCTCCCTACTACTCACCCGCCGCCGCCTTCCTCGATCGATGTCGAAGGCGGTACCCGCTCGTAAGTGGCCTAGCACTTTCGAATATACAAAATAATCCTGGCGCTGCACCTTGTGTGTTACTGTGTAGTACTTTGCCGAAGCCATGTACAGCCGGCGACGTGTAGCGTAAAGGGAGTCAAGAGTCTCCTGTGGCCGGTAGGATACCTTGGCAGAAAACAGGAGAATGGTGCTGCGGATGTTGCGAAGTATAATTGGCCCAACGAGGTACCCTTCTGTGGATTCGACATACTCCGAATACACCTTGTGCTGTCAAGACCAAAATAGAGTACATTTCGATGATAAAGGGTAATTAGACCTCCTTAAATAGTGTGCCGCTGGCACGGGTCAGCGAAGCTGGTAATAAATTTATCGACTCTGGCAAGCGGTGGAGGGTCCCGACCGGTATCGCCCTACAATAGCGTGGGGAGCGTTGGAGCGGTGAAGGATGCTATGTACCCATGAGGGGCACCATCAGAATGTAACGCCTACCCTTCAGACGGCCACCTTCGCCCACTACCAGTTAAGTTGAATAGCCTCCCACCCTCCTTCCTCCCTCCAGGATAAGTAGAACACTGTCACAGGCCCAAAGCCCATTGCGTCCGCTTCGACTAGCGACTGGACCTCCCTCGCTGATCGTTTGCCCACAGCAACCATTGGAAATATTGGTGCCAAGTGTACAATTGCCAACTCCCACCCGACTTGCTAACGGATTACCCAACCAGAGTATATTTTGCTTTCTGGTTATCGACACTATTCATGTCCTTTTGTTTCGCCTAACGTAATCCTTCGCGCATCCTATCCCCTACTCAATTCACCATGGGTAATCATACGATACTGCTGGTGCAGCCTAAGGATTCGAGTACCCGCACCTACTATGATTTCGCCAACGTCAGCCTCATGTGCGAAGGTAAGCCTAATTTTCTCCACAGATCGCAACAGGCTGTCTGAGTTGAAGGGGGTGACCTCGTCTGGTGTAGCGTGGCATCAGAGCAGATTATACCATCACGCGCCTTGATTGTCATCGGTCCGCTTAGCGTTGCAGTGGCTTGGTGTGCTAGTTCCTCAACCACCCATCTGTTACTGCTTGTCTAACCTTCGCCCTTTCCGCCTCCCCTTCACTCGCAATGTCTCTCCCCTGTATCTCCCATCGCCCCGTCCCTCCCTAATTGTGCGTCGCCAGCCATCACGGCCATGTACGAGAGGCGTCTCAAGAAGCTGAACCCGCGGTCTGAGCATATCAACTACCACATTGACGATCTGCGCAAGTTTATTGATAACTTCTCAGACATCTCCGCCTTGGTCTTCAACGCCCAAACCGTATCCTACTTACCCCACGACCGGGAGTGGATCAAGAACAGCATCTATAACCACCTCAAACGCTTGGCTCAGAAATGAAGGAAAGTTATAGATTATAACGGGGATGGACACCGATGTATACCCCGGTAACCCTCATCCAGATATGATTTAGGACCCGCTGGTCTAGCCTAGTGGCCGATGTCAGACATAGGCTGATAGTAATAAAACCAGGGAGTATTTTGATGACCCATTGTAAATACCTGACTAAGGTAGAAAACTGATGTACTAGCCCGACGGGAGGGGGTCTTCCGATGGCAAGGCAGCTGCCAACCATCGCTCCCACGTGCCTGCACATTTATACTTGCGGCTTTCCAAAACCATATCCCCGGCTGCTGCCTGGACGCATAGGTCCGGATGTATATTTATACCTGGGAAATCTCTACCCCTCCTTTCCATACCTTGGGAAAATGACAGGTCATGGGAGGGGGGAAACGAAACCAACCGCCCCAAGGGAACGTTAAGCCCGTAGGGAGCGGAGATGGTAGGTATCTTACCTACGCTGGATATTACCATAAACTCTGGCCACCTCTATTCCCCTCTCCTGCCTCGGACATTTTAGAATGAACCCCGACCGGGTTGGTAGCCCTCGCTCCTTACTCCGAAACCCCTCCATTTTTCTTTACAGGTTATACCTCGATTTTACCCTATACCCATTTATTGTTTCCAATAGCCCTGCCGCTGTCCGTTACTTTGAACATGCGCAGCTTTCTAGGCCAATACTTCATGGAACACTCACCTAATGACCTTAATGAGCAAGTGACGGAGGCTACCGTGGCTCCGACTGACCGGGATATCTGCGTATCGCAGCTCTTTGTCTATCCGGTCAAATCCTGCCGCGGTATCCCGGTCCAGACCGCCCTCATCACGAAATGTAAGCGGACCCACCCTTTGCTCACTGAGCCGTCCCGAGCCCACCTCCAAAACTCGAAAAATAATAACATACCTGGCCTACCGACGGTAACCTGGACTAGCTGCTCACTAACTACTTACCACCATCTCCTCACTTCACCACACAACCTGAACGTCCCCTGTGTCGCACGTTGCCACGCTCGTAGACGGTTTTCGTCACGATCGCTACTGGGTAGTGACAGACGAAAACTACCGGTTTCTCTCTCAGAAGGACGAGGGCCGTTTGGTACTCATCCAACCTACCCTGCATGAAGACCCACCGTCGCTGTCGTCCTCAAATCCTGAGGGCGGTCCGGTAAAGCCATACATGGCCCTCAACGTTGTGGACGGATCCCAACCGGAAATTCGCGTCCCGCTCTACCCAGACAGCATGGAATTGCAGGCTCTAAAGCCGTGTAAAGTGACTGTGTTTCTGGACCAAGCGTCTGGCTACGACCTGGGTGATGAGGTAGCGGCGTGGTTTAGTCGGTTCTTGGGTCGGTCAGTACGGCTCGTGCGTCGCGCTGAGCTCGAAGTGCGTCGCATCCATACTAATGTACCCTCGGACGAACTCCTGGAGGTCCCTGCGCAGGTAAGAGGGAAGTCGACGCGACAATCAACGGGAGGGCCGGTCAGAAACTTTAATAAGCGGGGTGCGCCCTCTTTATATTGGATAGCTCCGCGCTAGCGGGCACTGCCGCTGTACTCTCTATCCCTTTCTCACTCCCCCTTTATCCCCCTCCTCCCGCTTTTCCATTCTTGCCCCATATCTATCTTCTAGACTGCGTTTGCCAACGACGCCCCCTTTCTGCTGGCTTCCGAGGCCTCCATGCAGGATGTAAATGACCACCTGGACGAAAAGATTGATATCCGGCACTTCCGCCCCAACATTATGGTGGACGGCTGCAGTGCATTTGAGGAGGAAGCGTGGAAGCGTATCCACCTCCAGCGCCCCATTGCTACTGCTGAGGGGATGACGGCGACACCTGCACTGGTAGTCGACCTGCTGGTCACCTCTAGATGCACGCGCTGTCCGCTGACTAATACCAATCCCGATACCGGGGTACCCTCCCCGAATCACCAGCCCCTCAAGACGATCGTAAACTACAGAAGGGTCGACCCCGGGGCCAAGTTTCGCGGGTGTTTCGGGATGAACTGTGTACCGATCAGACTAGGTAAGCTCCTTAGGTAAAGTTCTACTGGCATGCTGTATATCCCACTCACTTTCTCACACCAGCAACCCGTCCCCACCTTAGGCATGATTAGGTCCTACCTCGAATTCAACAACGAAAAAAATTGGATAATTGTGCCAGAGCCGCATGGTGGTATGTTCCACTCACCACGTCTATTTATGTCACCCCTTCCTCAATTACAGGCCAGATGATTAGCGTCGGAGATTGGGTGGTCGTCAAGGAGACCGGCAAGCACTTCCGCATTAGTGAATTTTGAAGTGACCTTATTGCACCCGAGTTGCCTCCCCTCAATGCCAACCACAGCGCAGAGTAATGGGCGGCTAGCTAACCCATTTACTGGTTGGAATCGACGAGTCTCTGGGATCTCGTATCGCCCACGGTAGAGATGAGCCGCGTATGCTACAATTACAATATCTGTGGCGAAGGAGAGACGTTAGGGTACAATTTAGTTGGAACCTCGGGCCGTTTCTGTAAGTAGTTTCTTGGAGTACATTGCATGTTGCCTGACCTTTTCACGGAAATATCAATGTTAATACTTTTTGGTTTCATTGTCCAGTCCCGAAAGTATCCCGCTACCGCCGTCCGCCATAATTACTACGGTCACTGTACTCACTGCAGTCCCTACTATCATTACTGTCCCACGCCTTACGAATGAACCATTCAGCCGCGTCTTCTAAACCCAACCATGAGCCATGTGCGCCCCCCTAAACCGGAACCTGATATTCGCACTACACCCTGTCCTAACTTCATTATTATCAGATAGCAATATAACTTAGCATTAACCTCTCCCCCCTCCCTTTAATATATTACGACTTGTAAACACTAGGCCACGCTGCTTGTACTTTGACCTCTTTATCTTCGGCCGGCTATGTACACAACATACAGCCGGCGTTCCATATGACCGACCGCAACTGGTCAGCTAGTAGAGGACACTTTGCCGGGGTTTTCCATTGGAATATCTATAATTAGGATGAGTTGGTTGGTAGAGCACGCAACGGTTACGACGGGGGGCCTCCTTGGGTAGTACGCGCCAGAAGCGACGAGCTCGCATTCCATCCATTGCCCACATTTTCCCACTTGATCGACTCCATTATCGTTACCGTATACTATCCAATTAGCAGTCACTCCATAAACCATTGACACTCTACAGGTCCGTCTGGAGACAGGCGGTTCGCCTCTACTTCTGGAGCACGGAAATCCACTCCTGCTTATGTCGCTTGGATGGCCGCACTACGACCTTATATCGAAGTGGTGATGCGGACAAAGACAGCTCCTGCCACTGAATAAAGGTTAGGAGAAGGAGGAAGCCGGAGAAGAGGGGGGCTGGCCATCGATGTCCAGAGAACTATATGGGCCATAGGAAATGGATGGTTGATCGACAGAGTGGCAAGGAGATGGTATAACTACAAAGTAATAGGTTGCTCATCTATATTCCTTGTTGTCAGGCCGATCTACATTTAAAACAAAGCGATCAGATCTACGGAGGGTTGGCCCGTGCCTATATCTGTCTGTCTCTCTCTCTCTCATTCCGCTCCACTTAGTCGCCGCCCGCCCCTCCCCACCCGCCCACCGATCCCCATATTACCTGTTCCCTTCTTCGTCGTTACTCCGTTTTCTGTATGTATTTGTGCGTCTGCCATACCTGCACCCTAATCTACCCGACCACCCCTTTTTCATCTATACCTCCTGGCACCCCTACCCTACACTTTGATATACAGCCATGTGCACATGAATACCACCGCGAGGATCGGCAGGTCGGCTTTAATTTCTGGCGATCAGTAACTTTGACGTATTTTGGCCTTTGTTTTCAGTCGGACCATACATGTGCACGGGAAGAGGCCGCAACGGCCATTAGGTATAGCGAGCAGGAACCGGTCGATGTGGACTGTGATTGGTACGGAAGAGTTACAAATATGATTAGGTAGATTATATAGGAGGATATCTATTACATCTATAAACCACGTCAACACGGTCAAGCCACACATTAAAGCGAAGGTCAGTGATATTGAAAAAGGCTCCGTTTGAGGTCCAGGCTACTTTTGAAAGGCTATGACTAAAACTTAAAATATGATGCGTTATCCGGCGGGTGTGGTATCGCCCTAGTAGTTAAAGCTCGAGGCGTAGGGTCATATCCAGTGGCGGTTGCCACGCGCAAGCGATCACCCCTCAACCTTCCCTCAACATCTCCGCGGTATGCCTACCCTCTTCCAAATGCTAATAAGAATTGGTTGAGAGGGGAAATCCCACCTGAAGCACCGAAACAGGTCACTTATGAAGGGATGTGCCACTGACGGTTCCGTCCCGTTCAAGGTAGGCTGTGTGCTCATAAAAGAAGAGACACCAGCCAATTAGGCACATGTTTCTGACTCGGTCGTCTCAAACGCAGTAGGGGTCTAGCATAGATAGCCGTACAACCACGTGGACAACCGCCACCATTGAACGTCCTATCCTTGATGCTTTCCGATCACTTTAGCGTATAACTGTACCTGGCCGACGGACCTCTACCTTCTCCACATTTCAACCGACGCTTCGTATCCTTCACAAAGGAGGGGGGAATATGAATACCATTAGTCATTCCTTCCGCCTTGCCTCTCAGCCATTGCGTCCTTACCTGGCTCTCTGCCCCCCCACATGATCTATCTACCGTTACTCCGTACCTCATTCTGGCTAGAGCTCACAAATCAAGGCCCAAACGTATATTTTAACCTAAGGTACTGCTGTTCAATGGCCTGTCAGTCTAGTGTACAACTGACGGCCGTGGCAGGAAAGTCGATTTCTCTCGGGTACCCAATGGGAAGAGACGGAATAATATGCCAGGGATTGCGGATAGACCCAGTACCACCGAAATAGCAGAGATGAAGGGCATTGTGACCAGTAGGGTGATCACAAGAAATAAAAACTGATATGTAAAACCTGTAGGGCGCAGGAAGAGGAGGAGAGGGTTGGCCCACCCGTCCGAGAACAGTCAACTGATGTAGGATATGATTATCCACACTGGCCATACAGACAAGACAGGGGTCGAAAATGACAAAGTGGCAAATCTACCATTGTATATATGTATAGATATAAAGAAAACTCTTGGTTTGGTGGTCAACTCCGGTTGTGACTGGCTGGCCTACTTGCAAAGGGGATAGCGTTTGCTTAACAACTGGAGGTAGGGCGGACAGCACTTACTTTGCGCCACCGGAAGTTCTGCCAGGGTGTGGCCACGACGTACAGCGTGCAATGTAAATCGACTCTTGACAGCGGCCAAACGCTCTATCTTACCGACTAGTAATTCGCTGTAAGTCAGTTTTCTTTCGCTAATGGCGACCAAAGTATTAATAATACTATCAACTTTACTAGTGGATTCGGTAATGCCAGACTTGTTCCACTGACACGCCCTTCATCTCGAATGTAGAGCGTTGCCTAACGTCATTAGCCCCATTAAAACGGTAACTGGTGATACACAAGTCGATAGTCCGGATAATTTACGACAGTTAGAGAATCGACACTAGCGAAGCTTGGCCCGCCAGCTCGGGAATGATTGGCTCCCAACCGAAATTAAGATTTGCGAAGCGATCGGTGCCATCGATCTGTAGGTACGCCCTCCCCTTTTCCTTCGCCCACAGTTGGTATCGCGATAGAACAGATTGATCCAGGCTTCACCATTCACTCTCTGCCCCTAACTTTGGACCATGCTCCGATATGGGCGAGCCCTGCTGACGAGAAAATCCGCCAATGATCATGTACTCGTGGTGCAATTAAGCCGAGAGGGAAGAGAGAAGAGAGGCATATTGTGCATCGGAGTGTGAAAGTGGGGTAGGGGGTGGGATTGTTGGAAACCGGCGCCCCGACGGCAATCCCTCCTCCTCCTCTCTCGCCGACTCCAATATCTACTCTCTCCCTTAACTTTAGTTTTGGCTGGAGCCGCTTTAGCGACTACTATTAGGGTTATCTACACATAACACCGATACAAAGGAGTATGATTAGCACTGATGTGCCCTTCGCCATCCTCATGCCCCCCTGCCCATCAACCAATATCTTTTTGTTTTATAGGCACATCCTGGCGCATCTATCTCGATCGGGCGGTGGCCGTGTTCTGATGGTGGAGGCAGGATGTACCGGTGCCCCACCTTCGCCCGCCCATATTTTTGGCGCCCTATTATGGTCCACTCACCCCAACGGGTATGGGTAAGGTATCACAATACACCGGGATGATGTGACGGTGAGGTTATATGAATGACTCAGCTAGTTGAATGTCTCCACTCTATTTGTATACGGCGATAGCATGCTAGCAGACATGATAGTAGCTCCATACGTGTGCGCTTGGAACTATTACGTTTAATACCAGGCCGCCGTTAGCTTTATACTCTAGGAACTACCATCATTGCTAAATTGCGTGCGGAAACAGTACACATCGTATGCTGTTGGTATTAGGCGGTATGGATCGAAAGGGATCTAAGAGTGTCTTGTTTCCCCGTAACTTTGTCAATTCGAGACTAAGCTTTTGGATTAGCTAATATACTTGCGGCGTCGCGGATTGGGAACGATGAAAATGGAGATTTGTTCACACTATCTTTCAATTAACAACGTACTATACGAAAACCTGCGTCTCTTCCGACAGCCACGTATTGTGTTACTGGTGCAAATATGCAGGTCCGACGATTGAGTTTGGCGTTCCTTGGGAATGGACGACCAGGTAATACTATCGTTGGAAGCCAACCGAACGGCATAGATTGGACATCGCCTACCAGGGCCTTGCCCGCCGCGATACGATCAAGGGTGCTAGGTACTTCCACCATACCCCGACGAGTTGGCGAGCGCAGTACCCTCCGTATAAACTACCCTAGCCGCAGTACTAGGGGTGGGCTACCCACTTGGAAGGTTTTCCGCCCGCCCCCCACGAGGGCCCAATTCGCAGAGATAGCACCAACTCGCTGGCGGAGGCGTATCAGAATGAGCGGGATTCCGCACCCTCTACTTCTGTTGGCTCATCTCCATCGCACAAACGGCTAGGTCCCTGCCGTCTCTACATGTCATCTTTCACGCCCAGCCAGTCGTTCGACGGCTGCTCCGGTCTTTCTTCAACTCTCTCCCCCCCCCTACCTCTGGGTCTGGGCCCCCGGCCGGTGTCACCTAATGGATTCCGACTTCTACTGTATCACCTCTATTACCTAGCCTAACGATATTTTCAACCGCCACAAATACGACGGACAGAGGGTGACGGGCGGGAGGGCTTACGGTAAAGGCGCTTAACTTTTCGGGTAGCAGAGAAGATTAAGGGAAAAAGAGGGAGAGGATGGATTCTGGGCCACAGGCTAAACCTCAAGATCGCCGCGGTGCCGGCCCCACTTTACAGAGCCCTTTATTCACCACGGACCCCCCACGCTTCTCTCCCTTAATCCCTCGTTGGAGCCATCCCTTTACACCCCCTCCCCTCTTAGCTCCCAACATCTCTGTACATGGGCCTCATGGCTTGAATATGTCTGACGGCCCTGGCCGTCAGCAATAGACGATACACGTGTTGAATGGGGACCGCCCTACCGTCTCACCACACGGCGTTCGCAGACACCTGTGCTTCGTGGTTCTCTCTCGTACTCTGTCTTTCACCATCACGTACCAATACCTTTCGGTTTTCTCGGGTCGCCATCGCAAACTCGTAACGGTTTGACATACCACTCCAATAGTAATATCGTCGTCGGTCGGTCATTAGCGGGCCATCGTCAACCTCAACCTTTCGCTGGCTACGGCCCGTTAGTCCAGCTCATTGGACAGGGCGTCCTCTCCATTCACCACCGCTTCTCCTTCCCCGCTTCTCTCCGTCACGGCCATTCGTTATCGACACCCTCTAATCCCTCGATACGACACCTTTGTTGCGCCTTTGTATAACTTCTCCTCCCTGCCTTTAACACCTATCCTACCCTCCCCTATTATTCTTACCTGTCTCTCTCTCCCTCTCTGTCCACCCGCTCATGCTAGTCCTTCGGCTGCTCCGCCGTCCCTCCCCCTTCTCCAACTACCGCCTAATCACTGGTTTTCTTCGTCATTTAGAGGGTGGGGTGTGTAGGTGGGGGAAAGCCAGGGAGGAGCAGCTTTGAATGGCGGCCCGGAGGGCTAGCAAAGACAACAGGATCACTTTTGAGAAGCCGCTGTTCATTCGTCTTCACCCACTCTCCACTATCGATTTTTACCACCCCCTGTTTCTCTGCATCGGATTACCGGCTACCTCGGCCTCCCCTCTCACCCACCTCTATCAATATATAAACCCACCAAGGAACCCACCTCCAGATAACCATGAATCCATGAACAGTTCCACCATATTACCACTATCCCTCACTTCCACCATTGGTTTTATATCGTCTTGCCGCTGCACTGGTTGCCTCTAGCCTTCCATTTCACATTAGCACCGCATTGACATAACTCTTTTTTTTCTGCACTACACATCATTTTTGTTTTTCCATCTTCGCCTTAACAACCCGTCGTTTAAGCACTCAGTCTTGAAATATCCTTACCGTTCTGTTTAGCCACCACCTTATCTTCCACCGCCACGCAAACCGCCGCCATCGCCACCTTGGTGTTTCTCACTTCCCGCCTCCCGGGCTGTGACCATCTCCTATGGTATATTGCCATTTAGTGCCCCTCGACAACCAACATCGTTATCCCGCTTACGGCTTTAGAGATAACCATCTCGCACCACCACTTTCGATATCCATGT
>JANBPT010000490.1:0-33739 GCA_027575765.1 Tieghemiomyces parasiticus | reverse complement strand
ACGGAGTGGAAAGTCGGAGACTGCAATCCACAGACTCAGGTTAAAGGAGGGAGACTCCTTGGACGAGGGCTGCTTGTACCACACCCACAGGACGATGATGATGGAGGCCAAACTACATAGCATGGATAAGCCATCCAGTACGTAGATAGCCACGTAGAGGTCGAGCATACCCATCTTGGCGGTCGAGGTGTCGCGAGACGGCTAGTAGAGCTCAGATGT
Source organism: Tieghemiomyces parasiticus (assembly GCA_027575765.1). Lineage (NCBI taxonomy): Eukaryota > Fungi > Kickxellomycota > Dimargaritomycetes > Dimargaritales > Dimargaritaceae > Tieghemiomyces > Tieghemiomyces parasiticus. Next base: position 33,520 of record JANBPT010000490.1, on the reverse strand, counting down.
AGGTAATAGGGAGGAAGGAAAAAAGTTATGGGAACGCTGCCGGCGTATGCAGGGTCCAAACCTAAAAGTGGTAGACTCCAACGTGGGCCTTTGGGTGGTTTTATGGGTTGTGATGTGGGGATGAAAGGAATATAACCCCAGAGATAAAGTGTTATGGAGAATGGAAAAAAAATGTGCGAATTGATGGCAACGAGAGGGTTCAGGGATTTTATACAGAATGGGCTATATACGAAGTATACACATCAATGGGGTGACTTGGTCGACCAAAAACAGTAAGGGCCCAGAGGTCAAGGGCTGGGGAAAGTTGGTTTGGGTGGGAATGGAGAACTGAAGGAAAGGACCGATGGTAGGGGCGTTATGGGCGTACCGAAGAAGGTAGCAGGGTCGGGCCCTTCTTTTATTAGTAGTTCGAGCGGTAACGACGAGGGCGACGGAGAGGGTTGTCAGGGTGCCGATGTCTAGATGTACATGTGCGCAAATCCGGCCAACGATCTGAGGAGAAAAGGGATGTGCAACGCTGACAGTGGATAATATGGATCCACTAAAATGTAGTAGTAAGTACGTTGTACGGCTAATTCACCTATCCGCCTCCTACCTCGCTTTCATAATGGTGCATGCCTCTAAACTTCTCGTGATGGTGGACACTGCTCCCGGTTGGCAACCTAGAGTTGGTGCCAGACATGGCCATAGGAGTCCATGGGAAAAATTATATGGGTTTGGTCCGAAAGAGTGAACAGGTGTTGATGAGTAGAGGTGCGAGATATGAAGGGAGGGGGTGTTAGAAACAGACACGATGGGTGTGGGAGGAAGGTTCATCATTAACTGGCTAGAAGTAGGCTAGCTTATTAGGTGGAGGAAAGGTTAATTAGTGAGAGCAGGGTCTTGGAGATCGGGATGGTAATATCAATGTGTTTATTGATCCGAAATTTACCTCTTTGCCACACCTCTCGCCGGTCAGCTACGTTTCACCGATACAGGTTTGCAATTGTAGTTTATGTTTACCTGCCTACGCAGACGAGGCGACGAGCCTATTAGAACTAGGGGCATCCTCGCGTTGGAAATCACGGATTCTTTATCATGAGCGGTGCGAGCTTTCTACTACTCTAAATTAGCAACTGGCAACCTTCCGTAGCTGCCCAGTCATCAAAAGGCAGATGTGGGGTTCCGCCTACTGATGGCGGTCACTTGTGTCTTTTTGAGAGATTATCTTGTCCAGTCTAACCCCTTATCTCAACCTGTGTCTTGTACTGTACAGGATGCTTACGGGAGATAAGTACACAACAATACTGCGAGGGGATGTAAGAAATAATGTACGCTATGTGGATGCCAGTCATCCAGATTCTGCCTCCGAGTTACACTATTATCCTCCACTAAGCATCTCGAATCGGCGAGTGGCGAACTGCTAAAAGATGGAGACACTGTCCCTGGTCAAGGTAGCAGAAGCCAGTGTCTTACTGTGACTTTTCTTCGGCCTATCTTTCGTCAGTGAGAGTACATCGATGCACTGCTACCCGTTTTATTCGACTTTAGAGCCATGTTCAGCAATTCCTATAACAGAAGGTAAGCGTAAGCCCGAGTCGTAACTACCCGCACACTGTTTCGGACGGACAGCCTGGATGATCTCACATTAAAGCGTCTGACTTCCGCTTCACGCCGTTTTTGGTCACCGAAAGGATGGTGATTCACAGCCTATAGTGATACAGTTAAGTTCGTGAGCGGAGGAAGAAAAAATGGTGGGTGATTGACCCTGTAGTGTGAGATTTTTTTTATCCTCGTTCACATTTCCGCCTGGTCACTCTGAGCAAGTATACGCTAGTTAACTATCGATTCCACCCCAGTTGTAAATGACTTTATATCTCGCCATCAGATACCCAACACTTTCCACGTCCTACAAACCCTTTTATTAGCCTCCTGCTTGCTAGTCATCCGATCGTAACGTGAGACGACTGGTGCCAGATGGGGGCGGGAGTTAAGCAACTGGCTGGTGGGATACCACCCCCTGGCTTATGACTCTAGCTGTACTGTGGTCACGGTTGGTGAGACACTGAATTGCAATGAAAGGAGGGGCCAGGGAAGCAAAGAAATGAACGCGAGCCTGGCTTCGTCGCCCGACGCATTGTCTGACCTGCTCTCTTTTTACCATCCATGACCAGAGACAGAGATGATCGACAGCAACTCTCCTATCGAATCGATACAGGGTACTGGTGAACGGCCAAGGTGAGCGATAGGTAAGGGAGTGAGGGCGGACCTGGCAGTGCGTAGAATAATGAGGTGGAAGGCGGCAGCAGTTTGATTGTCTTTTGTTGATAAACCTTGACCCTGCTCTACGCGACGGCGATCCCCTCATGTCGCAAATGCCCGGCAATTTCTCACTTCCTCCCGCCCAGACTTTCTGTTGAGCCTGGTTAGACGGCGGGGGTTGCGTCCGCTGTCATGGCCATGTGGCCCTTTTCCCCTCAGGTAGCATGGTGAAAGTTGAGGAACAGCAGGGGCACTGCTAGTTGGTAAACAGGCCACGCGTGTGAACAATATGTCTATCATTATTTGGACCAATGGTTTTAGCCGAGCTACCTAGCCCTGCAACACTCCGCCCCTCCTCTGTTGGACCCCCGACCCATATGATCTCAAAACAACATTCGGGGTTCATTTGCACGTAGGTCACTCAGTATCTTTGTCGGCTGGCCATTTCCCACTGGCCAATCGACATTGTCCCGCCACCTCTTCCTCTGACTGTCTTTAACGTCTATCCGTTTCCCATTAATTTTACCAGCGGGTGGATGTTTAGCAGAGAGATAAGAGAGTCGCTGTTGGGAAGCAATTGAGTGCTCGGCTTAAGTCTGGACTGCACCATTCGAACCAAGGTGCTTTATATTAGAAGCACAAATTAGTCAGTATTGGCCAAGGCTCGGACTACCGAGCGCCAGCGCAGGGCCAGATACACCGGGGGAGCTACACTTAAGCCAGGAGCCATCACATTCTTGAATCGCCCCGACTGGGCCGTGCTACAGCAATTTAAGTTGGATGTACACAGTGCTCTGGCCCTGCTGATCGAGAGTTGACCGGTCTAGATCGAAGCTGTACCAGATATTAAATCACCACTGGACTTAAGACCTTGGGTAGTGTGTTACAGCTATAGTGTGCCTGTCATCTAGTGAAGCATAGGTACTGTGTTGGATCTGTCCATGCTAAGGTGACCGCTGACAGGCTCAGCCATAGTTCCTAAACTCGAGTGCGTCTCACTAATAGATGGCCGTTTACCTCGCGTCACCGGGCCAGGTCGGTGACAGGTATCCAAAAGGATGCACCCACATCAGAGCTGGAGGAGTTACCCATATACTGGTGGTGGATTTGCTATCCACGATATAAACTTTTGCGCAGTGCGGCGTCTAGGAAATAGGTACCGCACCAGCCCAACTTTGTGCATGGATTGTGGAATGCGGCCAACTGTATACCACCGAGGCAGGCCACTGATAACTGCAGATCGAATACAACTGATACTCGACAGATTATCTCCTGTGGGCTATCTAAAAGTGCTACATCATCTCTGGCATCTATACCCTGTTTCCAATACACACGTACGTAAGTCAATTTGGTCTTGCATAGGAAGTAAATGTCGGTCTGGGGTCGGTTGGATAGCAGAGCAATCTCCATTCCAGTGGTATACCAGTGCAGGGCTAGGTTTGCACCCCATGTCCGAAATTGCTGTCAATAGGGCAAATGATTACACCGTCGTATTATTTTTAGCTGGGATGCCAGACTAGCCTCGGTACGTCGTCTTCGAAGCGTCCCTAAGTCGGAAAGAAACCATATCCGTTGGATCTATTAATAGAAGAGCCAAGTTAACGAGGAAGAGTGTTGGGAAGGGAGGAGGAACCAAGATCAGAGCCTGCGATGTGTGCCATAGACAGGGCGGTTCATCCCGGCACACCGTTTTTTGGATGTATCGCCTCAAGTTAAGCGGCTCGGAGAAAATCCGGGTTAGGTTGGAGTACTTTTTAGCGAGATGGGAAAGCAAGAGGGTATGTCAATAGAAAGGTAGCGTCCCGATCGTTTCCGTCGGTCACCATTGGGATTTAGGTCATTGGTATCTGCCGTATCGTTCGACGCTCCGCATAAGTCTTATAGTTAATGGTACGCGAGGCTACCACATAGTTTCGGTGCCATGACACTATACTGAGGGAACCTCCGTGCTCGTCTCCCAGGCGAGGAGGCAGGGATTCTCGGGACGCCGGGATTGAAAGTAGTTGAATAGCCACGAGTAGCCCTATCGGTCATCGAGGGTGTCACAACGCAAAATAGTATGGTATCCACGTTGTCCATCCTATACCCGGCAGACAAGTGGCCTGTCATGACCCTGTGCCTGGGTCGGCACAAGGGTTGGGCCCTTGCGACAGGTAGGATTCGCTGATATATCGAGTGGAAGCGGAGCGTGGAATGAGAGGAGGCCTGACCACCACCTACAGCCGTATGTGATTTCTCAGTATCGTTGAACCTGAACCGTCGATAACGCGGCGGGGCCTTCAGTTGCTTCCCATGGGATTTGTCACTAGTTTGCTACCTGGACACCCAAGCTGGTATTTTACCGTCGTCGCTTATTAGGTAGCCATGGTCGATTCCAATCATGTGGCTGTTGTCTAGCTAGACCTAATATTTGTTCCCTCATAGGCAGGCGGCAGGCCTGTTGTTTCCCACACCTATGTCGCTCCTCCAGCCGCCGATCTCTTCTGTGCAGCCAACCACCTGGACAGTTCATAATGTGCAGTTGGCTACACCATGCACACAGGGCTCTAGCCCCTTCCACTCTGTTTACGCTGTAGCCCACCTGACATGGGGGTTCGGACAGGCTGCACTGTGGTTTTGGGGAACCGAAAACGCTCGATTTTCCTGACGTCGACATCAGCGGACCTCGTGCGCCCTTGCGAAATATAATTGAGATAGAAACGAAACGTGATTGGTATCCACCACTGCCTTAGATGATAAAGTCGGAAAAGGACTTCCGCTACTGTGATTGGTAGTTGGACCTGAAGTATCTGAGTGATGGATAGCGAGTAGGGCGTGGGAAGGCGCACTTGTAAATCTCTAATGGCTGTCGGACTCGTTGTTTGGACATGGTATCCAAAAATGCTCGGCAAGTCCTCAACGTGTGTAAAAATACGAGCCCAAGGGCACCGACTGTGGGTGACCCTTTAGCATTCTGAACACACTCAAGAAGCATATTTTGTGGCACACAGGGTATTTGCTCCCAGTCAACGCCAATCAACCCAGGGAAATACAATCTTGACTGGGTTACATAGTTTACATGGGCTGAAGTGAGCGACCGGGTGTAGATGTGATAAACACAGGATGGTCAATGTCAGACAGTTAAATGCCGAGCACAGACAACTTTTGTGACCCATTGCGCAACTTTATCCAAATTGCCACGCTTCACATAGATATTGGATAGACTACCTGGTCGGGAAAGTATCGCAAGGGTACAGCACCCCCTCGTATGAATTATCACCCAGGGTTGTCAGCGGGCCGTATCCTCACCCTCCAGTCGGACCCTGGCCTAAACCGTATACCATTGCGAAATTTAACTTGCCCCGGCTGCGATATGCTCACTATACTGTGACTCGAACGCTTGTCGACCACAACTTGTCTACGGCCGTACACGATCCCCCCACACTTACACCCTATCAACTACCATCAACAATTATCGGTCGACCATTTTCCACAAAGTAGAACACTGGGGCTTAGCTGTAGACCTTTTCTCTTACCCACTCTGGTGGGGATCAGGGGTAGCATCTCTCATGAAATACGGCTGGACCTCGAGCGGCGGTTTGGGTAACCGCCACGCCTGGCATCCTAACAGCTTTGCCAATTCTCTTTGCACCATCCACACGGGCTGTTTTACCACCACTTATCTTTTACACTGCCGATGCTAACTCCGAGACGGCTTTCCGATCCTCACATAACATACACAGATAACATGCCGACGCTGTCAGCCTCATTACAACGGAAATGCCGGACTATTCACTGCCCTGAACCTCGCCCACATACATAATCGCGCCCTCACATACTTGTTTTCCTACCCTGTTGTGGCCGATCCAGTGCAGTGGGAAGAAGTCGGCCGACCACCCCTGGAAAAATATATTCAGTACCTTTAGGCTCTTATCGTGGAACAAAAGCGGTGGACTCCACGAGCAGCAGGTTGTCCTTGGTTAAGACTTAAGTCTGTGTAGATCACCACCTGGTCAGGAAGCAATATCGCTTGTACATATTCAGAACTGGGAGAAATATTGGCAAGTAAAAGTAACTTGCCAGGCACACTCGAGCCGCCTTCTTCCAGGGTTTCCACATTGAACTGTTGCCGGTGAATCGGTTACCATATCAGGGTGCGGAAATTGTACCACCAGCGAGCGATGGGGAGCTTGCTGTAAGCAACTCGAGTCCAACATGCCGCAAACCGAGTAAGCGCCGTGGGCCCGGCCCTTGTGTAACTTTGCTGTACTGGGAGGTTCGACGGGAGATCCTCACACTTATGAGCTACTTCTCTCACTTGCAGGATAGTCCCGCAGGTCGCTGTCCGCTGGCATTTTCGACTCCCTTCTCAGCAACGCCTCTTACTCCATTCTTTTCTGACTCCAATCGCAGCGATGGGCCGGCCACTAATTTTGGCGCAAACTTTATCCCTCTTTTACGGTCAATTTTGTCTAAATGCAGTGCGATGACAGTGTTCGCCGTTACACCAATCGCCCATTGAGCCATAAAATGCACCTCTCATATCCAACGCTCAGTTCCTTGCAGATTTATTTAAGGTACAATGCATAGCTATTCGCTACACTGGCATATCTAAAACAGGGACGGGATAGCCAATATGTCCTCATCATCGGTTTGGGCATTTAAATTGTCGCACAGATTGGCACGTAATTGCGGGCAGTGCAGTTTGTAAAAAGTCTTTTTCAGGCATACGTTTCTGTTCAACTCTGAGTAATGGGCAACCAAAGAGTTTGGGATTGGATAAATTGTACAATTATATGAGATCGTCAATAGGTGGCCTAGTACTACTTGACTGTCGCTAGCTAAAACGTTTACCTCGACAGTATGAATGTTAAGTCATGATATAGAAAAGTGTGAGGTGTCTCATGCAAATGGTCTGATGTGTAGGCCGACCAGCCGAGTCAGCAGTGCCAGACAGCCCCAACTCACCCACTGGAGAGAAAGAAAGAGGGCGACGAGCAGTAAATCCGCTTTAGACGCGCTCCAGCACGTCCAAAAATGGACAGTACTGAGCCCACACTCCACAAGCCGCGCGCATCTTCATTTCAGTCCCATCCTCAACCAGGCTCCCTTGTCGACATCCGTAGCAGTCAGCCTCCGCCACTTCCGCCTTCTTCCGTAGCTTGCCTGCTGGAATCCCCCTGGAGGGTTGATATATAAAGGCACCAGTACAACTAGCTCGTACGGTACTTCCATAACGCCCGTATCACTCAGCAGCTCTTTTGCCTATCCTCTTTTTATCGTCAGTCGGTGTTTCCTGGGCCCCTACTGGTATTTCTCGGCCTAATCTTTCCGTTAATGTCTATGCCGCATACATAGCCCACCCCGTATATAATCTTTGAACTCCGCCTCATCCCCATTTTCCTAAAGGCAAGAGGTTTCTTTCCACCCTCTAGTATTCCTACCCTGGGACTGTAGTCTCCACGTTTCCTTCCAGATCTGAGTGCCCTAACTTAAATACCTATTCATTGTAGCTTTTGGTTTTAAGTTTGAACCCTGCATACGCTGGTAGCTTCTTTACATAATACCATCACCTCTGCCACGCATATCTAATCCTTTTATAATCGTCTCGCGACACCCCGACCGCCAAGATGGGTATGCTCGATATTTACGTAGCTATCTACGTACTGGATGGCCTGTCCATGCTATGCAGCTTGGCCTCCATCATCATCGTCCTGTGGGTGTGGCACAAGCAGCCCTCGTCCAAGGAGTCTCCCTCCTTTAACCTGAGTCTGTGGATTGCAGTCTCCGACTTTCCACTCCGTATCGCCGATATCGTGACCAACCCGCTCACCTTCATGGGTAATTTTCCAACTGGCCAATCTTTTGCCCTATTCCTCATGTGGGTCAGTTTTTTCAGCGCCTACTGGTTCATCTATCTCAACGCCATGATCACCCTCGACCTCCAGCTGGTCTTCTTCCACCGTCTCCCGCGCCAGGCCCGTATCCGCCGCTGGTACCCGCTCATCGGTACTGCCATCGCCTTCTTCGCTGGTTTCTGGTACCTCATTCTTCCCGATGTGCGTCTCACCCCCGACGGTGTGGTCATGGTCGGCACGGAGGGTTCTTTGCCCTCCCGCTTCCTGATCGTCTGGACCAACATGTGGATGCATATTGGAATTATCTACTCTATCATAGTTGTTGTCTGCGTGTGCGTCAAGGTTTTCCGCTCTCAATCCCATCTCAATCGCTTTGACCAGGGCGAGCACGCCAAGGCCATGTCCAAGGCTCTGGTCCGCAACACCCGCCTGATTATTGCCTATCCCATCATCATGTTTGTCGTCTACGTGCCCTACGTCCTCTCATCTTGGTTCCAGGCCTACGTCCCAGGCCCCTTCGCCGCCTACTGGAACGCTGGTGCCAACATCGTGTATTCCATGCAGGGTATCTTCAACTTCGTCATCCTGCTCTTCCACCCAGTCATGCTGTCCACGTACCGCCATAACAACTTTGGCTTTAGCTCGCTCTGGTCCCGCGTGTCCCGTCGACTAGGTACTAGCTCCGCCGGTACCTACAACTCTTCCACCGGTGGCACCAACGCCGGCCCTTCCGGCCAGACGGGCAATACCACCTACAACATGGGCCATTCCGGCCATACAGGTGCCAGCTGCAGTCATGCTACTGGCGCACCCGCTGGTAGCTCGCCACACCTCCAGACCCTCGACATGGGTCCGGGCGTCACCGGATATTTCGGCAATGATCTCGAGAACGGCCAAAGCGCAAGCTCTCACAAGCTACGCGGTCTCGAAGGCATGGAGGCGATCGAGGCCCAATCGGCCATGGTCGAAAAGGGCAACATGTTTGACTTTGACGACCCCACATGTCTATAGGTGGTAAAGCCACACTGGAGAACCCGGGGAGTGTAGGTCATTGGAGAAATGTTAATCAACTACGCGCAACTCGAATCAGTCAACGGATCTCCTCTGTTTTCTTCCCCATCCCATATCCAATGTCCCTGGCGTTTCACCAAGTCCGTGTTAATTATACTGAGGCCATTACCCTTGTTTATTGGCAACTTTACCTGGCTGGTGTAAATGGTGCTCGATTATCCGTTGTTAGGCAATTTACATTGTGCTATTTAATAGTTTATATTTTTCGCAGTAAGATTTATTAAGCTCTCTATGTTATTAAATATTAGAAACTGGTGAACATAATTTTATGACGTGACAATGACGCTTATTGAGCTAGTTAGTTTTAGATGTTCCACATTCATAATTACCCACTGCTACGCAAATGCAATTGGACTGCATGTGGTATACACGATTATAACCATAGTGCAATATAATACTGTCAACCGTACACAGAGTTATGGTAGTAAATTAAAGAAATAGCACTGGTCCATCATCCATTGTCTTGGTGTTGTCTTAACCGTTCTACAACGGTGATCGTTATACCCAGGACTGCTGACGTCTATATTAGGCACCCGTGTATAATTAAACAGGTACTGTTGAGGTCATTCTTTCTCCTTGATACGAGCCTTACTTTCCGACGCCGCTTGTTCTCTTGCGACTCTCCAGGCGTCACATGTTGGCTACTCACTATGAATTGCCACTCACACTTCTACAGCTTACTCTTCTCTACTGTGCGCCCTCGCTCCCTTCAATAACGACACCCTTTAATCGCCCTAAGCTACAAGCAGACTCGAGCCCAAAATTAGTCCCCCCGAAGAGCATAAGAGTACTCGAAAAACGTCGCTACACCCGCAATAATCACATTTGTTGCTACCGGTCTGTATTAAAAAAACAATATGCAGCCCAGAATTTCCTCTACCACCCTCGCTATGGCCCCAGGTCGCCTAATATTGGCTTGGCTGGTAAGCTCTACTTTCGACCCCCAGCTACAATGTACGCAGTGCTAAGTACTCCTGATACCTACACACATAACTCAATACTGTGGCCTGGGCTCTTTATCGCCCTAGATACTTCTGGCTCCCCTACTCTGGAGGCAACCGCACACCTGACATCACCCCCACTAACTCAGACCTCGCCCTTTCCCGTCACCATCGAGATGTCCTAACGGTAGCCCTCCACCAGGTCTGGACAGGTTGCAGAGGCCGACAATCCCTGTTCCACATCTAAACACCACCCCAACTACAGGGACTCTACCCACCACGACCAATTGGAATCACATTTTCTCCAGCAGAGTTTTTATTCAAGCGGGCTATGCAATGACCTCCGCCCAATACTATGAGAGTCGCTGCGTTTTACGCAATGTTAAATAAACCATTCTCCTCGTCTACCATCGTGGTACATCAAAAATCTGTAATGCCGGCAATTTCATTGACTGGTAGGGATTATTCGTTAAGTAGTTTCCAAGTCATGAAGTAGTACAATTGAGTTGCCCAGACTCATGTAGTTAGGAGAGGGAGACTTGTACACCGGTTTTCGGGTCAATCATTAGTGATATCTAGATAGGCTATTAGGTCTATAACGTCGTAATTGATTACAGACGCCAATGAGTAGATCAAATAAGTGCATGCCCCTCACTTGTCTCACTATCGTTTTCCTTATTATCATTGAATTTGCCACTGTCCAATATTTCGTGCTTTTCTGAAATTCATCGTTTTATTTTTATCCTGGGCGACTTGAATGACCTATATTATAGCTAATTACTACTCGCCTAACGAAAAAAATATCGCTCCCATTTATGATCATATTGAATCGATATTTCTAATTTAATCGTATTGGTTACTGAATCGCTTCTCATGGCGAACCCGACTGTTTCAGTGCTGTTAACACGGATATCTTGAGCACTCTACCCCGCTGAATGGGCTAATCATGTGCCAAACTTAGTATGATATTGGTAAAGGGCACTGCCTAACATGCGATTGTTCCGGCGTTGCTGGTATGTTGTAATAGCAAGAAGGCGCTATATGAGGCTTTAGATATATCTAGGTTCTCTCGCTAGACTTCACAAGACATATTCTATCCAATATTACTGAATATAGCCACGTCTGTTTAACGATATACCTAAATGTAAACGGTACCACAAAAGCCGCTGGATAATAGCAACTAACACGCAGTACTTGGTATTGACTGTGTGGGACCACGGCCGTTACTTAGGAGCCGTACATTTAGGACTTGTTTACGTTATTATATCACCATTGAGCTCACTTTGCAGTATTTAGAGGCTGACAGAGTGTGCGTATAACTATATAAGTGGGTTGCCGTTTCTTGAATCTCATATGCTTTCCCAGACATGCCCCCCCAGTACCAGGCACCCTGCTATACTCTTCTGACGTGTTGATTGGTGAGGGGCGTTCTTCACGATTTTCAAACAGCTAGTCCCACGACCTCCCCTTCGCTAACGAATAACATGAACCCTCCCAAGCCCCTTTACACACTAGTGAGCGTAACTCAATTGGCTCAATTTTTACTTTACGATAGATTTATAACGCAGGGCCTGCGAGGTCCCGCTCCATTCTGAGCATCACAGTGAAAAATACCAGGTATTTAAAAGTATTGGAAAGGATCACGACATAAGAGTATTAGCTTGACTGCTTAGCTACTATGAACACCACGGTAACATGGATATTGTCGCTACACGGGGGCTGCTTAGAGTGGAGAGAAAGGCATCCCAGGGAATACTGGTAAGCGCTAAGCTGGCTCCTCGACCGAAGCCGATTGGCACAGGGACGGTTTTCCTGGCAATCGTAAAAGATTCTCATTCCCTCTTATGCCTGGTGTAGCCAACCCGCGGCAACATGGCGGAGAAGGAGGCGAAACTACTGGGTATGGTAGACCGGTTGAGCCCTGCCTTGTGCTGGAGGCGTTATATTATTCGCTAAAAATCGAGGGTACAGGGTCAATATGTGCCATATGCCATGTACATCCTTGCCCTCTTGTCGCACTTGCAACGAGGTCCCCACACATGTGTGCCTAGCCCTCTGCACTCCGACCGTTGACCACTTCCTCGAGCATTTCCTCGCTAGCCCAATCTTTAATAAAAGGAGGCCTTCGCCCCGTCCCCCATTCCACTATCTTCACAACGTTCTCTATACCTTCTCTTACCCCTGCCCCGGTTCCCCTCTTAGCCTTCCTTTTCCGACATTACTCCCTTGGTTCTGCCTTTTATGATCGATCCATCTCACCTGTTTACGTGTCAACTTCGTACATAGCCTGTACCATATAATAGTGATCGAGCCAAGTCTGTTCAACAGGCCGTGGCGCTCACACACCCGCTTGTTTAAATAAGTTCTTAACCGGTGTTCTCCCACCTTGAGAACCACGCCGCGGAACCTGAATTACCATTTCTCTTAACTCCGCTCACCGTCTCGCGACACCTCGACCGCCAAGATGGGTATGCTCGACCTCTACGTAGCTATCTACGTACTGGATGGCCTGTCCATGCTATGCAGTTTGGCCTCCATCATCATCGTCCTGTGGGTGTGGTACAAGCAGCCCTCGTCCAAGGAGTCTCCCTCTTTCAACCTGAGTCTGTGGATTGCGATCTCCGACTTTCCGCTCCGTATCGCCGATATCGTGACCAACCCGCTCACTTTCATGGGTAACTACCCTTCCAGCCATTCGTTCGCCCTATTCCTCATGTGGATTAGCTTCTTCAGCGCCTACTGGTTCATCTATCTCAACGCCATGATCACCCTCGACCTCCAGCTGGTCTTCTTCCACCGTCTCCCGCGCCAGGCCCGTATCCGCCGCTGGTACCCGCTCATCGGTACTGCCATCGCCTTCTTTGCCGCCTTCTGGTACCTCATTCTTCCCGATGTGCGTCTCACACCCGACGGTGTGGTCATGGTCGGCACGGAGGGTTCCGTAGCTGCTCATTTCCTGATTGTCTGGACCAACATGTGGATGCATATTGGAATCGTTTATGCCTTCATAGTTGTTATCTGTGTGTGCATCAAGGTTTTCCGCTCTCAATCCCACCTGCGCCGTTTCGACCAGGGCGAGCACGCCAAGGCCATGTCCAAGGCTCTGGTCCGCAACACCCGCCTGATTATTGCCTATCCCATCATCATGTTTGTCGTCTACGTGCCCTACGTCCTCGCTTCATGGTTTGGGGCCTACATCCCAGGTCCATTCGCCGGTTATTGGAATGCGGCTAGTAACGTCTTATACTCCATGCAGGGTATTTTCAACTTCGTCATCCTGCTCTTCCACCCAGTCATGCTGTCCACGTACCGCCATAACAACTTTGGCTTTAGCTCGCTCTGGTCCCGCGTGTCTCGTCGGATGGGTACCAACACTGCCGGTACCTACAACTCTTCCACTGGTGCTACCCCCGGACCCTCTGGCCAGACCGGGAACTCATCCTACAGCATGGGCCAGTCTGGTAGTACTGGTCTCAGTGCCAGTCACATGTCTGATGGTCGTGCTGGTATGCCCATGGGTAACTCCCCACACCTCCAGACCCTCGACATGGGTCCCGGTGTCACCGGCTTCTTCGGTAGCAACTTTGAAAATGGCCAGGGCGCCAGTGTCCACAAGCTGCGTGGTCTCGAAGGCATGGAAGCGATTGAGGCCCAGGCAGCCATGGTCGAAAAAGGTGACATGTTCCCTCTCCTCGATGACCCTACCTGTCTATAGGCATTAGATACTAACAGTGGTGTAATGGATGCCACTGGCCCAGAGGGGAAGATGTGATCATCCAGTGCATCACGTTGTTTACCAGTTTCCTCTTTATTCAGCTTCCCGGTCCTTTTCTAATGTACCCGGGTTATTACTTGGGTTTGAAATTTAGTACATCGCTAGCCTTGTGCACACTGTTAATTTTGGCCGATTTCAATTAATGTAAACGATATCTGGCCCTGCGCTAGCTCCCCCCCCCATTATAATGTATAGCACACAACACGTTACTGATATTAGACACTTTAAGCCTAACCATTCCGTCGAGCCTGCGATTAATGGCTCGACAAATACATAAGTAGAGTACTCATATGGGATTGAACAGTAATGAAAGCCTGATGTCGATTACATAAAAACATGTGAAGGGCCTCTCATTCTCACGCAACTATACTGCACGCGGTCGATACTTATGGCAATACTAGGTTGGTAGACACTATGAACAGTATCCATGTGAGGTCTGACATTCGGTATAACTGTTACCAATGGCGATGGGTTTTATTTGGGGGATCAGGTTCTATGCGATGAGTCCGCGATCCCGGGTGGTTAAATGACATGTTGGTTGGTTGTGTGTTGGTTGGGGTGATAGGCGTAAAATAAAATTGAGAAGGCAGCCACGGTACGACGGAAGAGAAGGTATTAAATTACTTTTGTTTCTCTTTGCGTTTTTTTAGAATGCAGCGAAGTTCTTGGTTAAGTAAAAGGTAGTGATAATGATAGCTACAGTTGAAATTGATATAAATGGTCGTTATTTGTAAGAGGGGATGCTATTCTTAGTTGCAGATTGAAGTAGATACGTGGTGCCTTAAATCACTGATCCGATCAGTTGGGCATCTTTACTTTTTTCTCATATTCTTTAGCCTATTTCGATTTCCTTTGTAGCGACACCAACCTTTCGATCTATGGGATGGCGTCTTCCGTTTTGACAGGCGCCCCCGCTTCTATCCTTTTAGGGCTCTACTACCTTCAATATTCTCCCTATAGATCCGGCAGTCGCTCAGCTGCCTTCATATTCGCTGGCGCTGGCTCCGCCTTGCACTGTCGTCCTTGGGCTCGCCTGACCCAACCCGTAGCTACGGCGAAGGATGCTGGACGTCCTTCCGTATAAAAGACTCTCTGGGTCGCTACACAATAAACGATAGCTTATCGTTGACTACCAGTTTGTCATCACTTTATCGCACTTTCGCAAGTCGGTTCAATTCATTAGCCTTTTGCCTATTAGCTTTTATCCTTAGTTTCCTCTAAGGTAGTTTTCCCTACGACAAGATAGCTGTGCTAATTTGAAGGCGCATACGGGTGACACTTTGTGGGTGAAAATGTAACGAAGTCGTAGATGCACACGGGTAATGATTTGATATGAAAACAGTAAATAGGGTCAAGAACTAATGGGTCTGTAACTTAAAAAACGAAATCGGGACTTGAGAATTCATTTCGAGTCGGTTAGTTAGTCTTTTTAAAGGGTATGATACCCCAAGGTGATGCCGGCCTTGGTGAGTAAAATTTTAGAGACGAAAAATCATGTCGTAGGGTAAAACTACCCCAGAGGAAACTTCGGGTAAAGGGATATGAATTTACTGAAATAAAGTGACTACAAAAACGTTACGAAATGGATTGGGTATCGTGGGGTAAGCTATCGTTTATTGTGTAGCGACCCAGAGGGTCTTTTATACGGAAGGACGTCCAGCATCATTCACCGCGGCTACGGGTTGGGTAAGGCGAACCCAAGGACGATAGGGCAAGGCGGGGCCGGCGCCAGAGCGAATATGAAGGCAGATGCCCGACTGCCGGATCAACGAGAAGAATAAAGAGAGAAGTGGAGCCCTAAAAGGATAGAAGCGGGAACGCCTGTCAAAGCAGAAGACGCCATCCAGTAGATCGGGAAGGTTGGCGTTGCTACAAAGGAGTATCGAATATGGGAATAGACTAATGGAAAGGGGGAAAAGACCAAGATGCCACAACTGATCGGATCAGTGGTTTAGGGCACCACATTAGACGCCGCTACAAAGTAATATCGAAGAGTGGAACAGGATAATCAAGAAGAGGAAGAGGTAGAGATGCCATGACTGATCAGATCAGTAGCTAAGGGTACGACAGTGGCCTGTCAACTGGAAAATGGGGTTTAATTCACCACGTACTACTTTATAACTATATTGTTATTAATTTATAACTACGAATAATGTAGAATATGCATCAAATCCGGGGAGGTATTGAATGTCGAAGGAGTAGGCGGAGGATAAAATTAGAAGTTCCGAGTCAGGTGGCTAGTTTCAGCGTCTAAACGGGTTTCGAACAGTTGTGAGGGAAACGGCACCTCCAACTGGCCGACCAACCAAAGTGGGAATGAAAAATTCATTGTTAAGGGCCAAGTTTATCGAAATACGTTAAGAAGAGTATGCCGTAATCGAAAACGCGAGGGGAAGGGCAATAGGATAGGCTAAATCGAATAGAGTGAAAAACAAGGTGATAGGGTAGGATAAACGAGACGATGTGAGGAAGAAATGACGACGAATATCAACCGATCAATGAAGCCAAACGCTGCAAAAAAAGGAGGGAGAGAGAGAGAGAGAATCGCGGTTATAAATGTGAACCTAGCGCAGTAAATCACTAAATTCGCCGAATAGATCCTTGTCAGTCTTACGGGGCTGGGCCTGGCCAACAGAGGAGTTGGGTGTACTCTGGAACGACCCGAACCCAGCCATCGGGTTGGGCGGGGGAGTGGCCAACGGAGAGCCCATCGTGCTGTTAACCGCGCTATTACTAATTCCGAGCAAAGAATTGTTGGCACCACCAGCGGCGGCAGGTTGCGATCGGAGGGTCGGGGGAGCCAGGCCCGAGAGCGACGAAAGGGACGAGAAAGAGCCATGGGACGACTGCATTGGCGGGTAGGCTGGTTGGGCCGGCGACTGAGGGGTTACAGCGGTCTGCCACGGATTCGGTGTGGTCGGCAGGTTGCCCAGGGCGCTGGTGGTGTTCATCGCGGCAGTATTACCCAGCGAGAGACCCGTCATAGCCGAGTTCAAGCTATTCCGCTGCGAGTTGCCTGACGAGTAGAGCGACATGATTGAGGTCTTGTCGAGCCTACCAGAGCTGGGCGGCGGTTGGGATGCGGCCGAGTTGGCGTTTTGAGTCGCGGGTTGCGAGGCGGGGGCTGAAGGGAACAAGGCCGTGGAACAAAATAAGGGGAAAAAAATAAGGTACAAGTATAGGGTTAGACTAAGCCGCACTACAACGGCTATCGCTATGGGCACCAAGAATTCTGAGCGTCCGGTGGCCGCCCTGGCGGGCCTCATTTGAGATTAGTAAATTCGTTGGACTTACCGGCCGGGGCCGCGGCGGGTTGAGAAAAAAAGGACGAATCGGTGAACTGGCCGAAATCCAGGGCGCTCAAGCTGTCAGTATCCGACGGTTGGGCCGCTGGAGCTACGGCGGAGGGGCCAGGCATTGCTGTGGCACGACCTCCGGGTGCCGGCAGGGGGCTAAAGCCCGCACCAGAGAAACCGGGCGACTGACTAGCACTACCCCCACCCAGCAGGTCCCCACCGCCCCGGCTACCGCCCGTGAGGCTGGCGTTTCCAGCGACGCTGCCACCGTCGCCACTCGCACTGGGGGTCGCGGCGAATCCGTCGTCTAGGCCAAGCAGGTCCACCATAGGGTCTGCCTTACGTGGGGGTAGACTCGGGCCGGTGGTCTTGGAATTGGACGTCGTCCGTGAAACGGAGGTTAAAGGCGAATCGCTGACCAGTATATCGATAGCCTGTTCCAGATTGCCACGGGTACGGCGCAGGGCCGTCGCGTTTTTCATCTCGTCGGTGAAGCCCATACTGCGTAGCTTGGCCATACTAGTACCGGAAATGCTGGCGGCTGAGGTAGAAGTGGTGCGTCCAGAGGATGCGGAAGTGCTGCCAGCACCGGTATCGTCCCGAGCGGCGCGGTCCATAAAGAGGCGGCGCTCGTACTTGTTGCGGATGTACTGCTCCATCTCACGGTCGCCAGACGGCGGGGGGTGGAGGTCAGCGTGTGGATTGTACCGCGCGTTCACCTTGGCGTTGCCCTTGGCCTGGATGGACTCGATCTGCTCGGCCGTCCACACATCGAGAGAGATGGATTTTACCCGGGAGATATGGGTGCCCATCTTGCGGTGGAATCCACTGCATCGAATACACAGGAACACGCCTAGGTTCCAGGACGCCCACCGGGGACCTGGATAGGGGGGGACGTGGCAGCAGAGTGATAGCAGTAGCGTTGTGAATTTTAGCGTCCTGTGGTGTCAAGAATGAAACCGCTCTAGACAGCGTTGTATGGTGAACTCGGGGGGGGGGGTTCGATGGAGCCGGTCGCAGAAAGAAGTTTAGCTTGGGTCCGCTCTCCGAACCTTGGCCAACGCATATGAGGACAGTAGTGTTGCATTGGGCACGTTGCTGTCCAGTCCAACTGCAAGTGGGGTCTGGGACATGTCGAGTGGCGGGCGTCCCCAGTGCTAGACCAGACACATCCCCCCCCCTGGGTCCACGATGCAATAACAAGGTGCCGTGAGCCAACTTACCGGGCTGGCCGCAATCGGCGCATACGGCATTACTAGGCTCTTTAGTCATGGCCACGAGTATCTTCTCGTGCCGCTCGGCCATCTTCTTGCGCTCCTTGTCATTGGGGGCCGACATGGTTTAAAATTTGCTGATGCGGTGGAACTGGGTGGGGAGAGAAAGATGGGGATGAGGGAAAGGAGCCGTTGAGAAGAGGAATGCAGGGAGTCTGGAGTTCAGCGGTGCGACGGAAGACTGGGAATCGAGCGAGCTGAAACTACCGAGCGGTAAGGGTCCAACCATGATTCATCTCGGGTGCGGGCGACGGCCCGCCCGAGTAGGGGGAGAGCTGGGGGTCTCGTGAGCAGCGAGGGCCGCGTGCCAAGCGTAGTTGGCGAAGCAGTACCTAGAGCCCTATACCTTGACATATCGACGCATCAAGTTGACGCCTCTCAGTCGAAGATAAGGTGGCGCGCCCGAAACAGTGCGGCTGGAGTGCACAAGTAGCCAATGGGTCATGGTGGTTACTCCAGCGTTGCTTTTATTTTGGGACTTGGTAGTTCAGAAAGGACCAAAGTGGGTTTGCAGTGCTAACCATGGGCCATTATCGAGTGTGGTCGAGTAGGCATCGCACGCAGGCCACGCCGTGCGGGGACAAGGGCAAGGAGTCGAGATAGGATGGTGTACGTTCTGCAGCCCATTGCAGCCAAGCCCCCCCCCCCCAACTCCTCGAGTGGGTATTGCGGTCACCCAGGGGATACTGGTTTGCGTAACCCAGTTATGGTGATGAGCTGCCGGCGTGAACCAGTATTGGTGCCCAGTGAATCCGATAGGCTCTCTGACCTCAATAGCAGGGGTCACGGCCAGGTCTCTCCACGGCAGATGTGGGATTCTCTAGGGTGGGCTGCGACGGATGGGCACGCTTACACAGGTGGTAAATAGGCAGCGAGAGGGTTTAAAGCCAGACCGAAGCCATCTGCCTAGCATTCGCCGCGCGTGGGGGGCTGACCTAGGCCGCCATCTTGCCCCCCTCGCTACAGACCTGCGTTAGATATAGCGAAGGTAATACGGGCGGAGGGGCAGCCCGCCTACGACGGCCCTGGGTCCGATGCAATTCACTGCTAAGCCGCCCCTCATCGGCCCCTAAACACCGGCGCCGCCATCACCTTCAACCGGTGCAGCCAGCGGGGATGACCCACCGTGCTCTATCGCGGTGGGTAAGGTTCCTGTGTTCTGGCGGTATCGACTGACATCCGTCCACGTCCACGGGCTGTGGCATCTGCCGATCCAGAGCGAGGACTGGCTGGCTTCTCGATCATTCCGGTGCTGCCCTAGCGCCCATCGACACGTTGATCTCCAGCGCCAGGAAAGTCTCGCCACAAATTGACAACTCCGTGCCTACAATCTTCCCCAGGGGCCACGAGATTCCACCTTTGTCGATTAATCATCGGCTGCCACGTAGACAGGGGGCAGAGAGGGAGAGGGACAGAGTGTGAGTGCGCGGACGCCGCTTCTCCCGCTGTTTTTCCCACTCCATATTGCGGGCCTCCACCCAACTTCTTCCCGCCGGAGCCACCCAAACTGACGGCCTGCCAAACTACCGTTCACCGACTCTCCCATCCCATCCATCGTGCCTCAACACCTGCCTAGCGTATTGTGCCCATTTGATAGCCATCTACAGGCGAACTTGCCCATCTTGTCGTTATTACCTATCACATCTTGACCAATATAATCTTCACTTTGTCTCTCCATCCCACTCTTCCGAGTTATATACCACGATGCAGTACAACTTGTTGGCTCTGGCTGCCCTGGTAGCCGTGGCTGCCGGTCACGCCGAGAAGGATAACGACGCCAAGTCTGAAGTCGATATGGGTGACTTCAAGGTGAGTAGCCGCGCCAGTTCACCTAGGTGTGCCCTCGCCATGGGCTTCGGCGGCACATCGCCTTGCTACACCTCGCCGCTAGCTCACCCTTTACTCCGCCCCTCCATTATCCAAAATTTGTGCCCGCCAACTCCCCGTCGTAGCCCATCACGATGCAGGGCTTCTTTCTGGAACAATTCGTGACTCCTGAGTTTGGCCGCTGGGTACCCAGCAAGGCCACCAAGAAGGAGGACGGCAAGCCCGAACCGGTCCCCTATCAGGGCATCTGGCGCATACAGGAGCCCGAGAAGACCCCCTTTATCCGTGGCGACCACGGCCTAGTACTCACCTCGGCCGCCGCCCACCACGCCATCTCGGTGCCTTTCGAGAAACCACTGGTGCCGGGTGACAAGCCGCTCGTAGTCCAATACGAGGTCAAATTCCAAAACTCGCTGAAATGCGGCGGGGCCTATATTAAACTGATCAGCCAGGAGGATAGTGGCGAGGCCTTCGATCCGGCCCACTTCAACGATAAGACACCGTACACCGTCATGTTCGGGCCTGACCGCTGTGGTGGTGAGACCGACAAGATCCACTTCATTGTGCGCCACAAGAACCCCAAGACGGGCGAAATTGTGGAGAAGCACCTAACCAGCCCACCCAAGTCCAGCGTGGCCGCCACTACCGTGCTATACACCTTGATTGTCAACCCCGACGAGTCGTATGAAATCCGCGTGGACAACGCCACCGTCAAGTCCGGTAGTCTGCTCACCGACTTCGACCCGCCCTTCAACCCGCCCCTGGAGATCTCCGACCCAGACGACAAGATGCCCGACGACTGGGTCCTCGAGGCCGAGATTCCCGACCCGAAGGCTACCAAGCCCGCCGACTGGGATGAGGACGCGCCCAAGCGAATCCCTGACCCCGAGGCCACCAAGCCGGCCGACTGGCTGGACGATGAGCCCCTTGAGATTCCCGACCCGGAGGACACCGCCCCGGCCGAGTGGGACGATGAGATGGACGGCGACTACGTGCCCCAGCTGATCTCCAACCCCAAGTGCCAGGAGGCCGCTGGCTGTGGCAAGTGGGAGCGCCCCCTGATCGTCAACCCGGCGTACAAGGGCAAGTGGAAGGCGCCGCTCGTTGCCAACCCGTCGTACAAGGGCGTCTGGCAGGCCCGCAAGATCCCCAATCCGGGCTACTTTGAGGACAAGCACCCGTCGGCCATGACGCCGATCGTCGGAGCGGGCTTCGAATTGTTGGCCATCGAGAACATGATTTTGTTTGACAACATTTACGTTGGTCAGTCGGTGGCCGAGGCCGAACGACTCGCCGAGGAGACGTGGAAGGTCAAGAAGGAAGCCGAGACGGCGCAACTGTTTAAACCCGAGGAAGGAGGCGACGCGGCGGACGCTGAAGTGCCGGACCCACGCGATTTCGTCAAGTTTGCCCGCTACCAGGTCACCAAATTCCGGGACGACGTGAGCATCCTCATCCAGGCCGGACGCGTAGATATCGGCCGCGCCATCCGCGACCAGCCCCGAGTGGCCGGTATCCTTGGCCTACTGTTCGTGGCCACCGCCTGGATTCTCAACTTCATCCTCGTCGCCCTCATGCCCAAACAGGCCGCCGCTAAGGTCCAGGAGGTTAAGCAGGTCGCCCAGGAGAAGGCCGACCAGCTTAAAGTCCAGGCCGAGAAGGCCGCGGCCGCCGCCTCCTCCGCTCTTGCCGAGAAGAAGGAGGCCGTTCGTCGCAAGGTCACCGAGATTGCTGATGAGGAGGAGGAGGATGAGTGAATCCAATACAACCCCACGTTGTGGTCCTCTCTCTCTCTCTCTCTCTCCCACATAATGTGCTTTGCCCCGTGCCCCATACCAAACGGGATAATTTTACGCATGCTTAGCCCATTAACATTCCCCATTTTTGATCACAATTGGCTTACCCTCTCCTCCCCCTTTTTTCCTTTGAACATAACCCCTCCCCCCCCTAGCGTATTAAACTGTATCTAAGGAAACCTTCGTGTCCTACTGAGCCGTGGGGGGATGGGTTTAATAAGATCCGTTATTCGTTTAGTTGGAGGGGATTACAAAGGGTTCAAGTTTGCAGCTAATAAAAAAAAACGCAATCATAATCCAATGTTGCTAGGATGAGAAGTGAAAGACAGTTGGTAAGAAAAGGGACATTATGGTGAGATTAGTAGAGTACAGCGTTGGCTATCTATGGGTAAAATGCCAGGGGTTCGGGCGGTGTTGCGGGTAGAGCGAAGCAGGTGCAATGCAAAATGAGAGGTAAATACGGCCTTTTTTTTTTAAAAAAAAAAAAGGACTCGGGCTGGGGGGGGGAGGTTGCGCGTGCCGGTCAGAAGGAAGCCCGTTGCGAGTAAAGGCCAACACAAACCATCCACATCCTTCCCCTCCCTTCTTTACTACCCCACTCACCGCTCCTCCTTACAGTTATAGGTAGGAGAAGTCCACCAGTGCCGGCACCCCACGATGACGCCGGATGAGAGGGGCAGAAGACGCCGCCGCCGCCGCGGGTGAGTAGGAAGGAGAAGATGTGGGGGATGTTAAGGGAAGGTTAGGATACAACTCGCAGCGGTAGGAGCTGCTAGCGGCCGGAGAAAATGGCGCACGATTATGATGATGATGATGCTGCTGTCTCCTGGGGGATAACGGGGACTGCGCAAAAGGTGTAGGGGCCGAAGAAGTAAGTGGTTCGAGCGACGGCAGTGTGTGCAAAGCGGATCGGGCAAGCGGGAGGCCTGTAGTTTGAAGACGATCGACAGTGACGGGTGTCGCCGGTGCAGTAGTAGGACTAGTAGTAGTAGTAGTAGTAGTAGTAGTCGAGGTATAGAGAGACGGTATGGTGATGGCCGCCACCAGTGGGGTGCTGTAGCTGGCTGAGCGACGAGGAGAGTGTTGAGAGCGAGGCCGGGAATGGTGGTGACAGGAGGAGACTGGTTCCGCCAGAGAGGCCGAGGAGGGGTGGTGAGGCGCAGAGGTGCTGCTGGCCATCGATGCTGAGGAAATCTCGCGACCGTCGATAGCGCCGCTGATTTCATGGGTGGTAGGGGTAGTAGCCGTAGTAGTAGTAACAGGCATCATCGTCGTCACCGCGTCCAATCGCATCTCACCCTCGCCTTCCTCACCCTGTGGGTGTTGGCCCACATCGCCGGTCGTCGGGCCTGCCCGGGTATCGGCCGGAGCGTCCCCATCGGCAGACCGCCACTGGGACAACAGGGCACCGATCGCGGTGTCGCGGAGGGACAACGTTGGCAAACTGTTGAGGCGGAAGAAGTCCAAGGTTCCGTCCAAATCAATATCAATGGGCGGGAGGAACGACGGGGCGAGGAAGTCAAAGTGAGATATTAGGTTGGGCGGATTAAAAGTGAGCAGGGTTTGAAATAGTGTGTGGTATTCTTGCAAGAGATTGGCCGGTCCAGTAAAGAGGTCGTCTAGGAGCGCCTCGGCGCCGCGACGTTCCGTGGTATTGGTGGTAGTGTCGGAGGAGGTGGTGGTGGTGGCGGCGGTAGTGGCGCCCATCGGTGCGGTAGTATGGGTCAGGGTGAGGGGACGAAGGTCGGCCGCTCGTCCACGGAGTAAAGGTGATGACGGCGCCGAGCGCAAGAGGGACGGTCGGGCCACAACCTGGGTAACCATAGCAACGGTGGCCAACTCTACCTCCATCTCCGCCGTATCGGTGTCGACACCGGTCTCAGGCTCCGTCTGGTAAGTGAAATCAATCTCTTGGCCAGGTACCAGCAATGGGCGTCGTGCAGTGGTGGTAGTAGTAGTAGCAGTGGTGGTCGGTTCGGCGGAATGGGTGGTGATAACGTTCGGCAGCCCCGTCGCGGACGCTGCTACATCTTCGCCCGTTATACTGGATAGTGCCCATCCGGCCGGCATGCCCTCCGTATGTTCCGAATCGTTCAGGGTCATCCCTAGGGCCCGGGCCTGGCTCTGCAGAGCCAAAGTCAGCCGGTGCCAGAGACCATAGTCATCGTCGTCCGAAAAGGTGAACCCAAATAAACTGCGGCGGACCGGGGCTATCGTGGGGGAGGCGACGGCCTCGAGGCACCAGGCGCAAGCGACACAGGGTAGACCGGCGGCGTGGTTGTGCGAATCCATGGGGGTCCGCCGACCGACAACCACCATTGGGGACCGGGCGGCCAACAGAGCCGGAACGTCGGCATGGGTATCCGCAGGGGAGCTGTTGGCAGAGACGGCGGGGGTACCGCCATCACTACTACCGTAGGCCCCGGCGGCACTGACGAACCCGTTGTTAGGGTCTGTCGTATGGATACCGAGGCAAGGTGCCTCGGCCCCCGTTAGAATCATCCGGGGAGACGAAGGTCCTGCCGATAGGAGGGGGTGTACGCAAACGTCGTAAGACCGGACGGTGTCAGCCCCTGGTACCAGGAGCAGCTGGTTGACCTGGTCCTCGGCCACCGACGATACAATCAGTTTACGGATCATGGACGGGTTGGTGAAGTAGTCCAGGACGTTGTCCGGGAGGATACTCGAAAGTTGGCCGCCCGGGGAGGTTGACATACCGTCCTCGCCGCGTGATGATGATGATGAGGAGGAGGCACGGTCAGGTCGGGTCATCGTCGGGTGGTGAACGGCCACCGTTGACGCCGTCACCGGCACTTTTACCTTCGGGATGGCCAGGTCGGACCGGTGGTGCCCGCGTTCCAGGTGAATTAGCGGGGATCCGTGCTGGTTATCACGTACCCCGATGAAGC
The DNA here is from genome assembly GCA_027575765.1 of Tieghemiomyces parasiticus. Classification (NCBI taxonomy): domain Eukaryota; kingdom Fungi; phylum Kickxellomycota; class Dimargaritomycetes; order Dimargaritales; family Dimargaritaceae; genus Tieghemiomyces; species Tieghemiomyces parasiticus. The sequence continues at coordinate 8,553 of JANBPT010000490.1, read as the reverse complement.
AGGACTCGCTGTCCGGGGTGAAAGTCACGCCGGCCACATCCCCAAAGAAGTCCACCGTCTGGGCGTGCTGGAAATCACTGACCACGTCCACCAGGTGCACATAGTCAGTGGACTCGCCGACTGCCAAGTACCGGCCATCGGGGCTGAACCGGAGGGTACGAACGGAGGCCATGCGACCAGGCAGAACGTGGAGGGCCCGGGTGTGGTAGCGGACGTCATAGACCCGGGCGGTCCGGTCCTGGTTTCCCGTCACCAGGTAACGTCCATTGGGGCTCCAGGCGCAGGCGAATGAATAGTCAAGGTGGCCAGTCAGAGTGGCGCGGAACCGGCCGGTTTGTGGGTCCAAGAGGTAGGATTCACAGCTGTCTCCAACCATGGCCAGAGTCTGGCCGTCGGGACTCACGCTGGCGCAGTTAACGGAGCAATCGAATCGGTAATCCGCTACTACTTGGCTGGCGGTGACGTCAAGGGTACGGATGTGACCGTCGTTGCTGGCAACGAATGTGAGCGGGGCGCCGCTAGTGGCGTAGGCCAGCTCGGCGTAGTTGAGGATACCATTCGGATGCGGGCTAAGCTGGCCGGTGCTGGATACGCCAGTCGCAACGTTGCGGAGGAAGTAGTCGCCCTTGAGGCCACCTAGGAAGACTAGGTCGTCGCGGGCGGCCAGCGTGGTAGGTAGAATCAAGGAGTCCTCAGACCGTAAATCAATCACAGGCCGGGAGACATACGCGGAGGCCGACCAGCGCCGCAAGCCGGTGGAGTCTAAAGGAGCGTGGTTAATGGCCAGGGTAAACGGAGAGGTGGAGAAGGAGGAGGAGGAGGAGGGGGGGGGGCAACAAAAAGGGGGAGTGATCAGTGACCAAGTCGATAGTGAAAAGGCAATATTACCATAAAAAGGTCGCCCTGGCCGTCACAATGCGCTCATACGGCTCGGGGCACACTCATGCGAAGTGAAGATAATACTTACGAACATAGTACAACTGGTTGGCACTGGACGCACTGAGCAAGTTGCGCAGCTGGAAGTGGGCGACGTAGCAGCGCTCGGTGGGACCCAAGCTGGCGTACCGGAACCGGTAATAAGGCTGGGCCGGGGCGGTCAACTTGGATAGTTCAATTTTGAGCTCGTCACGCGGCCGCTCCGTGTTACGGTAGTTTTCGTAGTGGCGCTGCCGCAGTTGCTGGTAGCGCTCTCGGCTGATGGACGTAAACGAGTCAGTGAACTGCAGGCCTTGGTAGTCCACCCGTGGGACGGAGGTGACGTGGTCGCGACGTGTCACCTCGGTCCGTGGGGTGATGAACCCGGCCACATCACAGGCAATGTAGAGGCCTGAGAGTAGGCGTAGGTTCGTCGAGGGGTAAATCGAGCGGGGCTCCTCCCCGAAGTTCATGGTGGAGACGGGGATGGCTATGGGTGGCTGCGAAGGATGTGGAGGGGAGAACGGGAGGTTGGTGGAATGAGGGTCCGAAGTGGGGAGGAGGGCGTCGAGGGTGAATAGCGTTGATGTGGATGGGACAGGAGTGGAACCGAGGAAGAGATTAGGTGCGACAGGGAGGGGGGTTGGGATGGTGTGCTAGGTAGCGAGTAGAAAATACACATGCTGCTTTTGGACCGTCTGTCCGACAAACAATGCGCTGATCAAGAGAATGGGCAACCGAGGTCCATGAAGTATGTAGTTGAAGTCAAACCGGCGTATGAAGCGTTGGCTCAGACATATAGTTGCTTAGCAACCCGGCGGCCTCGTGGGTCAGTGTGCATATATTTAGGAGAAAGAATTAACACAGGCCACGGGCAAGTGAGACACACCCTGCGCAGCTTGGCTTGGCTTGGCTTGCCCTCCCTCCCTCATCAGCTCTGCTCCTTCCCTATCTCTCTCATATCCCCCCAATGCGGGAAGTGCTATAGAAACCCACCCCCATCGGCCGAAATTCTTGAAGGGTGGAGCAGGGAATGCGCCGCAGTTCTACTAGCGCTCCAGCTTTCGCCAGGCCGAAGATTAAAGGGCAGCCCAAGCCACCCGTCTATAGTCTGGCTCGTGGCTAGTTGGTTCTGCCGTTGCTCTCCCTTCGTAAGCATCCGGAGACCACGTCAGCCGTCTTATTGGCCACGTGCACTGAGACAAGGCTTATATCTGGAGCCATGGGGGTTGACAGTCAATCTGCCAACGATTTTCTGTTGTTCTTTTTTTTTTGCTCGCCCCAAGACAGTCACGGCCTATCCAGGCCCAAGTAGCGTTCGAAGCACTTTCCTGTGGTCCAATAGGACTCATTTGAGTCTAGTTTTTATGTAATCCTTTCGATGAGTGTGCATACACTGCTGTGAAGCCCCCCAGTTCAGAGAAAGGCAGATAGGTCGTAGGTGCCTATTGAAGCTATCTACTAGTTGTGTACCCTTAACCGAAAGTATCGAACTCTGGGGACTAGGGTGGGCCGCCAACGCTTACGATAATAGGCTTAATATGCATGCTACGCATCTGAGCTCCCGAAACAGCCCGACTCGGGGCGTAGACGAGCCTCTTACGGCCCGGATCCTCACCTCCCTGCTGCCGCCCAATGGGGAGCTCATGGTCATAATCGGAAGGCGACTGCCGGCTGGCTGCAAATGGCCTGATATTATGGTTATGATACCTAAAAAATAGGAATGGGGAAGGTACGCCCTTTACCCTCACTCCCCCCACACTGCGGAGCGCAAGTGGCCCCACTTGATACAATAAAAATACCCACCCATGCCACCCCCTCTTTGGCTAGTGCACGATTACGTGCACGTGCGATGACTGGTCAGAGTCGCCCGTGCCACGACGCTGTGGCTAAATCTGACAGCTGACCAGTGAGGCGGGGGATACCCGGCGCACCAGATGGGCGGTGACTTGCCCGCAGACCTGAACGGGAAGTGCGACTCCCGCTGCCTTGCCTCTCTTTTTCCTACATAATTTCACAAAGTCGGATTGCTGACCAGATAAAAAAAATCTGTGACTGTCCACGGTCCACGCTGTATGGAAGTGATGCGGCGGAGATTGCAAAGTGTTTCGCTGAAATTTACTTTATAATGACACGAGAGTTGGTTTGAATGTACCTCCCCCCCTATACGAGAGAGGTTAGGGGTGGTATGCTAATTTCACAGAAGGGGATGAAGGGTGTTGGGGCTGAAAGGATAATATGCGAGGGGATATGAAATGAGACACGGGAGAAAGAGAGAAGGGGGAGGAAAGTAAGGCTGGCCATGCACAAAGAAGATGGGTTGCAAAAAAGAAATAGTGATTCTGGGGACCAGGACGACGTCTCTAACTGGGGCTGTCTGTTCCTTTAATCCTCCTTCTTGTCGGTGGTGGCCAGGACGGCGATACGCATCATGGACATGAGGTTGCGGGCGGCGTTGCTGTGGTCGTAGACGCCTCCGTCGAAGGCCCGGGTGGCGTCGCGGCCAAGGTAGGTCTTGAGGTACTTGGGGCCACCAGGATGCTCGTCAATAAAGTTAGTCACATCGTGGATAAAGCCATCGACCAGGAGCCAGGACCGGCCGTTCTCTTGCACCTCACGCTCGTACTCGGCCATGGTGTAGCTGGGCAGCACATCAGGGGTGGGGCCCCACTTGATCTTGGCCTTGATGGCGTCGATCTTCTTCTGTTGCATCATCACTTGGCCCTTCTGGACCTCATTTTTCGGGAAAGTCCGCAGGTTAGAGGCTAGGCCGACGGAGGACAGGGCCAGAATCAACCACTTGGTTGGATCGTACTGGAAGAATTTGATGGCATTGCGGTAGTCCTGGGGGAACTGGTGGTGGAAGTTGTGGTAGCCCTCGCCGAAGGTGATGAGAGCGGTGATGATGTGATCGCGCGGTGTGTGCTTGTCATCGAAGGAACTCTCACCCAACCAGTGGGCCAGACTGTTGACGCAGAAGGTGGCGTGGTGCACAATGACCATGCGCAGGACCACGGCGTAGAAGTATCCGCCGCGCCAGTCGCCCCAGCCGAATCCGGCGATGCAGGTCGGGAGGATGACGCTGAAAATCAGAATGATGGGCACGTAGTACTTGCGCTGCCACATCACGACGGGATCGGCGTAAAGGTCGGTGACATCGGCCTTGCCGATCTTGTTGCGGTCCTTCTTAAACAGCATCCAGATAAGGTGCGAGTACCAGAAGCCGTTCTGCGCGCCGTAGGGGTCCTTCTCGGTGTCGGTGAAGCGGTGGTGCACGCGGTGGTCCCGGCACCACCATAGGATGTTACCCTGGACGGCGGAACCGCCAATGATGGCGAAGAAAATGCGAGTGGCCAGAGGTGCGTCGTAGGCACGGTGGCTCCAAAGCCGGTGGTAACCTAGGGAAGGTGGGAAAAAGACAGGATAATAGATGGGAGGCGGTTAGTCAAGCACGATGATTAATATCAAGGGGACGTTGGACAAAAATGAATGTGTCACACTTGCGTGTAATGCGATCACAGATGGTCGGCGAAGGGGTCGATAGAGATGCCTTAAGGGGCAGCGGCAGAACCGGTTGACCTCGCCTTTCCTTCCGGCTGCAGCTTTGTTGGACAAGTGAAAGCAGTCGGGGGGGGGGTTATCCCTGTCGCCCAATAGAAAGGCCATGGTCTAATGCATTCCTCTTCTTTCGAAGGGGGGGGGGGCTCTGCAGGAGACGGTATCTCAATGTGCTTCAAAGACGACACCCCCCTGCCGATTGGGTGTTTAAAGCCCTTTGTAGTTCCGAAGACAAACCAAGTAACCCGATGATACAGGTAACCATGGCATAGGGGGTGGGCATGGTCGAAAAGGGGGGGACGCGTGGAGATGGCACATGAGGAGAGTCCGATCGTCGCTGCTATGGACAGCGAGCAAAAGGGCGAATAAAGAAAGAATTGAGTACTTACCAGCAGTGATGCCGAAACCGGTCATGAAGTAGGTGACCACGGTTAGGATGAAGGTCTTAGTCACCCAGGGGGTGGTGAGTAGGCCATACAGGGCGGCGACCGGGGTTACCGTGAGCAGGATGGTGTGCACCCAGTGGATGCGCTGGCTGATAGGCAGTTTTTCGAAGGGGATGGGGAGGGCGCCACTGATGGGGGCCGTGCCCTTGGGGGACTCGGCCAGGTCAGTACGAGCCATATTGTACTCAGCTACGCGGAACGGGTGATCGAGAAGAAAACAAAAGAGGCTAATGGATATGCACCGGTAAACCAGACAGTAACGTGGGGGAGGGGACTGCGAGGGAGAGAACGCGCGGCTTATAATATGCGGACCGACACGAGTAAGAAAGGATGAGAGCGCCAAGCAACCTTCGAAGGAGTGGATGCTGCTATATATGGAGGCTTAGCGATGGCGCACTGATAGCCACGGGCGCCGCGATATGTATCAAACGGAAGACGACGGGGAGTGTATGGCGGAAAAGAGCAAAAAGAGGTGGCGCAGGTCGAGGCCGAGCAAAGGCTCGGAACGGGTGACGGCTTGTGCGTTGGGAGGCGAGATGGGAAGGGCCGATGATGCCCAAGAATAGGAGGGAGGTCGATAGGCTAGAGCGTAAGTGCTAAAGAAGGGCCGGTCGGTGGCGAGCAGGGGCGTGGGGTTTTATATGAGTCTGGGAGGGCCGAGAGGTCCGTGGTCAATACGTGAGCGCGTGGTGGCTTTGGGCTCTCGGAGGGTAGATAGATGGCAATGTGTTGTGAGTAGACCGTCGCTCAAGCAAGGAGCGATGGACGAATCGTGGGCCCTCTCCGTTTCCCTCCGCAGCGTGGTCACGCCAGGGGTCGCAACCACTTACGACTGAGCAGTTGGCTAATTAGTAGAGAGAGCATAGAGAGCAACGGTGGGAGGGGTGTGGGATGGGGGGTTTTTTTAGTTCCACCAGGGAGGGACCCTGGCCTTGGCGGGAAAATATGTCCCAGTGTGAACGGAACAGGCAAACCGACGAAAGAGAGCAGGGGAAGGCGAATGAGGCGAAAGCCAGATAAGTGTCGGACCATTCTAGATGGCAGCTCTGATTTGTCGAATAAACCGGCTCCAATGATGGGATGGGTTCTGCCGTTACTTCAGCCCAGGCCAAGTCAGGCAGCGCGTATATGCGCGGAGACTGGGCTCGACATTGTTGATTGAACGTACGGATTTCACCCCACAGCAGAGTGGACCTGTATGCGTGAATGATAGGTGGGGCGAGCAGCATTAAAGAGGAGGCCAGATAAACCTGGCCAGACGGGTGCGCGGGTCCGGATTAAACGGATACAGGGACCGGCGCCCTCCTCGTCCCCTATGCATCCGTCATCCTAGCCTGGGTTGAACCGCGCGTCGCTGGGCTGCGCTACTTGGCCACCGTTTGCTATCAGGCTGCGCCTTTCCTGGCTATGCACGCGGTGGCTTGTTTGTCGTACCATTGGCTTGTACCGAACTCACCTGTGTCACAGCCGGCCTACAACTTGAGCCGGCCAGCCCGCCCTAACCACGCCATCATCTGGCCGGCTAGGATGGACATGAAACTTGCCAGGATCCCTTAATCGCCCGGTTGATTAACTAGGTATATGTCTGGGATGACCTGGCAGTCCAGTCTCCCACCCCCGCCACTGCCATAATCAGGCCACCATTAGCAGTTAACCCTCCCCCATTCTCGCCAGCCTGTATGCCACTCCCTAGCGACGTCCACTGTCCCGTAGCTTCCGACTGATTTCTGGTGGGCCAGTGCCGATTCTTATCACCATCGGCTGCACGTCTCACTCTGCGACACTCGGATCAATACGGCTCCGCAACAGCCCCTCGTTGCCTGTAGGCCTTTACACGCTGACACGCCCGTCGCCATGGGGCCAGTTGCTTATAATCCGCACGGCCAGACTCAGCATTGGATCGCACCATCATTCCCGACCTGGATCCCACCTCTTCCACCATTACCCCTGGTCTGCTGGGTGCGGGGTGTATGCCCTGCATTGGACTCCCCCCCCCACCACTCTCCCTAGTGGCGGTTGCGGCCCGGCACTGTCCGCCAATTCACAGATACGTAATTGATAGTGGCCCCTCTCGTCCACTATGTGGGGCAAACGTCACTAATAGGAGGAGGATGGGCCGATTATATAATGGATTACGATAAATATTAATTGTAGCATTCCTCAGCGACGTGCCACTTCCCCCCTGCGTCTTGCCGCCCCTACAGTGCCGTTCGTCGGCATCCACTAGTCTATCCTACCGCATATATCCCACCGTCAAGTCTACTGCGTTGGGAAACTAGCCGATAGGCCCCCGCTCATGGTCGATCCAAGTCGCTACCTGGCTAGCCGGGGATAGCGCGGCCACAGGGCATACCTCGTGTCCCCATTGCCAGCCAGTGAGATGCTGCCAATGGGACTGGCCCCTGCGCAGCCCATCCCACCTACTTCCCTCCTCCGGCACCCCCACCGGGCTAGAATTGCAGGATGGGCGTATCTCCGCCCTCCTTTGCTACGTTCTGCACCGGTACACGGTGATGGCAAGCCCGTATTTGTCCGAAGCACCCCGCGTTTCTGACCCCGCCCTGCACGTCGAAGGTCGGCCAGATCTAGTTTACCCTCTAGATAGATAGGCTGGCGGGCCCGGCGTGGTGGGGCGTGTGTTCTGTGGCAGGACTATATCAGAGGCTAGCCACACACACACACGCCCCCCTTCCTCCCTATTGACCTGCGGGGAATGAGCAGCCATACTGCCTCTTCCGCAATTAATCAATTCTCCCTCGCCGCCTTCCCCTCTTTTTGCGTGCCGTTGGCTGCGTGCTAATTATCCCTGCCCTACCGCCACGCCCATCCATAGCCATGCATTCTTATCTACACTCGACACGGTCGCCGAATTATGACTGGGTAGCAGCTGGGCAGCCTGGTCACACGCCCCGCTATCCCTCTGCCCTTGGCGAACACACGGTCCCGCCGTTTGCCAATTATCGACCATCTGGTGGGCCGGTTAGGTGCTTAGCGCTCTGGAACGGCCCTTATTCGCTACCGGGAATTCTACCTCCGGATATGGGCCCTAGCTTCTGTCGCACGGCCTCGTCCCAATATTAACCCGTGGTCGGTTTACCCGGAACGGCTTTTATGCCCATACTTAGATTCAAAACATCTTAGTCAAGGAGGGAGGGGAGATGTGCGGTTACCCGAGTCTACCCCCTCTTCCTCATCACTATCAGGCCCACCGCCTCATGTGTACATAAAACACAGCGCCCGCTATATGACTTGAAAAATGGCATATTCGGACATATGGCTATCCCTCCCCCCGCTTCCAACCGATACCGTTCAGAAATCAAGTCGCCGGCTGGCTGCTGTTGCAAGGTGTGCAGGAAAAAAAAATATAGGAGTAGGGACAGGGGAGCCTGGGGCAATTGGAATTATAAGAGTAGTGATGGATTCAATAGCGAGACAGATATGGTATGATGATGCTAGACTCCATAGAGATGATTCAATGGTCCTACTCGGCCGGGTGCCGATCATGGTGAATTGACAGGGATAAGCTGGGTGTATGTTTGAAGGCGACACCCATCTTGTCTACCGCATATCGACGATTCGAAAGTCAAAGTGTTCCAGCGATACGTGGTCCGGCTCCGCCGCTTTCTGTCGAGCC
>JANBPT010000049.1:0-92793 GCA_027575765.1 Tieghemiomyces parasiticus | reverse complement strand
GTCGTCAAACTACAAAGAACAGATACTACACATGATCAAAGCCAAAAGGCTTGAATGGATTGTAAGGAACCTAGAGAGGGGCGAGGCAGATCGGTATTTATTAGACCTGCTATTAGGCAAGTGGATTATTCTGGCCAGTTGTGGGATCAACTGCAATTGCTGCTTTACAACCCAGGAGTAGTCTGGTCAGTCAACAGTGGTTGTATGTCCGCTATGCTTCCCCTGGACTGAGCGATCAAACAGCACATCTTATCTGACATATTCAGTAACTATATGGGCACTAGAATATTCATGATTTATTTTAGACTAATGATGTTTAACTTCAATAATTATCATTGTTCTATGCCATTCGGCGAGCCCTTGTTATCCGGTCATCAAAGCAGGATCCTGAGTCGTTCGGTTCCAGTTTGGCAAATTTTTATAGCTAGGCGTCCACAACCGCCTCCAATATGGTGAACTTCTTACCGCGTAACTGCCGTTGGGCGTCTTTGAACAGCTAGAGTTCGTAAGAGTCCAAATCACGACTTTAGAACAGAGCTGGGAAAAGTTGGACTCTGGTGTCCGAAATGCTTGTCTGGGTGACTACTGCGTATTGTGGTGGTGCATTATCATGATGAAGCCGCAGGGAGGTGGTGGTCCAGACTTCCACCTGTCTCCACTCAGGCCTGAACCATGGGCTTCAGCTTGTACTCTACATAAAGTTTGATGGAGACCTTGACACCAGAGGGCTTGACACTCAGGTATAATAGACCACACCTGGTGAAATATATGGTCAGCATCACCTTGGATGTGGTATGGCCTTGGTGGGTCTCAGCTGGGACAAGGTCGCTTTTAGGGCACCACCTTCGGTGACTAGAGCCAGTAGGTGGATCATAAAAGTGCACCCAAGTCTCAGCACCTGTAACGATGGAGCCCAGCAGGTAATCACTGGCCCCATTGAACTCTTCCAGAAACTTGGTGGCAAAAGGTACCCGCTGGTGGCGCTGGTTGTTGGTGAGGTCGTGGCGGATCCAGCAATTGAAATAGCTACACAGCCCCAGGTCCTGCGTAGGACGTTGTGTATAGTACTAGAGGGGATGTGTAAGGCATGGGCTAGATGGTAAGCAGTCAGTTGAGGGTCATCTGACGGGCGGCCAGGCCGGGGCTCATCTCCAAGGGACTAGATAACTGTACAGAAGCGAGCTAACCACCTGTTAATGGTGGTGCAGGAAGGGGCGGCCAAACCAAGTGTGATGGTCAGTTTATCCAGAATATAGTCTGCCTTGCGGCCCTCACAAAAACTTTGATAAATGAGGACCCGTGCACTGCGCCTGGTGAATTTGGATGGGGTGGGTAATGGTGCTTTAGAAGTCAACATGAAGCAGTCAAAAAAACGTTGTGAAGTCAGAAATGATTCAATCCTGGAATGGTTTATACCATTTTATTCCTTGCCAAGGACACACCTTGATTCCATCTACAACGCTAATGTCCGAGACCCCGAATCCGCTAGCGGCGGTGGTCTGTTGGTGGGGTTCTGGGGGAAGGGACCCAGTGGTCGACAGGAGTATGCAGTCTGTGGTCCCTAAGCGGAATGGCACATTTGGTGGTAGGAGAAGTGTGACAGGTCAGTAACTGGACAACATATTAGTGAGTTAAAAGTCTTCAATTGACGGGGCCCGGCACATATCCTCGTCAGATTCACCAATGCTGCCCATCAGGTGATGAAATTAAGGGGATTACTTCAAGATATTCGCCATCCGTATGAAATTGTATCAGTGGATGTAGGAAGGATTGGTAGAGTATAAAGGAGACCTCATTTATTGTGAATTTACTACGCCTGCCGACTCAAGGAATGCGGTTGAAGTTACACTTACTGAGCTTGGTAAACGAGGACCGGGCGGTTAGACCTGGCCATAATGTAAAGGTGCTAAAATGAATTGTTTTGTCAAAACTGGGGTAACTCGGAATAAATTCTACCAAGCAATTCATATCTGAAACCCCCTAGGGTTCATCAATGGAGTTAAGCCTTGCTAACATTCAACTTCACTAGTGATGAACTTTACAGGGAATCAGTACGAGGTAATCCAAGAAGCACTTGGGCCATTCCAAAGGACAATCTACAAGACGATTTTGCTGACTGGGTTATTCCGTGTATTGTGATGGAACAGAGAGGGAGAGAGGGGGAGAGAGTAAAACGAGTCCCTCTCCTGAGCAACTCGGAGGGCAACAATAATAAGAAAAACGAAGGAACCGTTGGACGAGAGTCATGAAGGGCCGGTGGGTACATAAAGATGAGAAACGATGGAGGTGGAGGCGCGAAAGTGCAAATGCCGGGGAGAGTGCAAAATAAAAACAAGTAGTTAACAAAAGTGGCAGTAGAAGGGTTGGAAGTGATGTCTTTGTAGGAAAATGAAACAGGAAACGATGAAATGGAGGCAACGGAGTGATGAGACTTGGTCAAGAAAGCGGTGACAAAAAAAAAAGGAATTATAAGTAATAACAAAAGTTACGAGGATGGGCGCAGGAAGGAGGGAGGGGGGGCTGGAAGGGTGCAATAAATTAATCAATAGAAAGAGGTGGGTGTAAGGTTGGAGGAGATAGACGTGCAATGGGAGCAAGTACAACAGCTATGGGGGATCGACGAGCAGGGAGAGTGCTAAGCACTGGCTGAAATCACAGCCGTTGGTGAGGAGGGCAAGGGAGGCGGGGGTATAGATAAGGTTATGAAAAAAAAGGAGGGGTGGAAAAAAGGACCACCTTACAGAAAGAGGTAGAGCTCAACGGATACTAGTACACCACCTTGGAGATGTGAGGTGGGGAGGGCTTGACGCCGGTGGACACGGACGGCGAGCCCGCACCGGCCCCGTTACCCTGGGGATAGCCACCACGGCTGGAGTTGGCCACGGAAGACGCCGACGAGGACACGGACCGACCACGGGGGTCCCGTTTCCGCTGGGAGGTGGCGGCCGATAGGGCGTAGGGCCGAATGGCCGGCGAGGAGTAGACAGACCCGGCGACCTTGACGCTCAGACAGGGTTCGCAGTACGGGTGGCCGTGGTGTTCACCGAACGGCATCTGTGGGGTGATCTCCTGGTTGCAGTCGGTACACGTGAAACACTGCGGGTGATACGAGTGGGCGTTATGGCGGACAAACAGGCCATTGATGAGGGAACGGCACTTGCCGCAGCGAAGAACGTTCATCTTGGGCACACATTCACGGTGATACTCCTGGCCTTCATAGCACACGTAGGTGCCCTCCTCGAACAGCTTGTGGCAGCCCGAGCAGATGAAACAGTCTGGGTGGTAGCGCTTGCCGTTGGTAAGCTGGAACCGTGGCCCGTCGAGGGCGGCGCGGCATCGGTCGCAATGGTCCATGTGCGGGTCCGGAGTCACCACCTCGGCGCTCACCACGGGGGGATGAACGGGCACACAACGCTGGTGGTACTCCTTACCAGCATCAATCACGTACATGCCATCCTCGACCAGTTGGTTGCAGCCGGCGCACGTGAAACACGCTGGGTGGAGCTGGCGACCGTCGGAGAGGCGGAACCAGGTGTCTTCAATCATGATCTGGCAGCGTGCGCACCGTTGCGGAATGCTGGACTGGTCAAGGAACGGGGTCGGCGCGGTAGGCGTCTCAGCATCTGCGAAGGAAGAATGCAGCGAGTCGTCAGGTCGGCGGGCTATGCTGACTGGCCGCGGTTGGCCACTGGCACGGCCGCACTTGTCGTGGATATGGTCGACCGACGATACCGGGGTGGCGGTGGAGGCCCGGCTGAGCGAGCGACTCACGACTGGGTGCGGTGAGTCGCCACTCTTGGATGTGGGGCCCGTCGAGGTTGACTGGATAGCGACGGGAATGGCCTTGGTGGTTGGCACTGTGGTGCTCGGGGCGATGGGTTCGGCCGCAGACTTGACGAGGGCCGAGCGCGAAGGGTCAGCACTCAACCTACTGCGCGCTAGCGAGTTAGCTAGTCCATCAATGTCGGGGTTGACCATCAGCGATGGGGTACTACTCAGTGGGGTGGGTGGGGTGAGGGTGGCCTCGGCGGAGGGAGTGGAGGCGGCGGACGTACGGTGTTCGGAGCACCCGGAGTCCGACCGCCGGGACGTAGCCGAGGCGGGCGGTGTAGCCAGGTCAGTAGTGGAACTGTCCGCCGAGTCCGGAATGGTGGGAGGTTGACCGTCGCGCTGGGCCTGCAAACTCTCGGCGATGCTTAGGCGGTGGGACGGCGGTAGCTTAGACGGCAAGCAGAGCGACGTGGTGTCGACCGAGGAGCGACGGAGGCTGCGCTTGGTTGACTTGCCCTCGGGTACCGGGAGCGGATGGTTCTGCATGACGATGGCCAGCGGGGACCGCGGCGAGGACGACAGTCGCTTCTGGTACGGTGGCACCACACTCGGGTCTGGGAACTGGTTGGGCACGGCCACAGGCGTGGCGGTCGAGGTGCTCAAGGGACGCGATTGGGGCCGGTTTCCCGCGGAGGCCGTAAAGCAGGCTTCACAACAGGGATTACCCTCCAGGTCGACCAGCGGGGAGAGAAGTAGTTTACGGCAACCCACACAGCTAAGACACATCTTGTGCCAGACCTTGTCCTTGTACTGGACCCAGGGGCGGCCGTGGGTAAGGATTAGGCGCTTGCAGGACTGGCAGAAGCCCTTACTGAAGCTCTGGCTATAACACTCGTCACAGTAGACGGCGCCCGGCCGCAGCGGGCTGGTCTGCCGTTCTGTGGGGCGCAGCGACTTGTGGCAATCGACGCACTGGGACCGTTCCTCTAGGGAGCCGGGCATGGCCACACGACTGACACCGTTGTGGACCATACCGTCGGTATCCACCGCCGACAGGGCGCGGGGCACAGGTTGGGGACTGTTCGTGGTCGACACGGACCCGGTCGTGGGGGAAGTAACCACCTTGGGCGAACTGGTGCTGGCTCGGTTCAGGACAGGGGTCGGTAGATGAGCGGAACGTAGGGCCGGGCTGGTTGCACTGGACTTGATCAAGGGTCGGGTCGGGGCACTGGTCGGGGGCGGGAAATGGCGCATCGTGGGCTGTGGGCGGTAGGCGTTGTGCGTGTAGTGATGGGACTGGGAAGGTCGGCTGGGGACGGGCACAAAGGGTGCCGAGGTGGGTGGCTTGCGCAGCAATGGCGTGCCAAATTTGGGTACGCTGGTGAGGGCACGCTGACGGGCTGGACTGGCAAGCATGGCCGGGACAGTGGGGGAGGCGGTTCCACCGGGCGAGCGGCCCAGGTCGTCTGAATCGCGGGTGGCCGAGGAGAACGTGGGCGAGGCTGCCGTGGTGGAGGGCGACGACCGAGTGTTGGGGTTTGGCGGCATGCTGATGGGACGGGTGCGTCGTGGCGGGGCGGCGTCCTCGCCAAAGAGGCGATTGAGATACGTACTGGACCACGGATCGCCCTTCCGCGCCACCTCGGCGGGGGCATCGGGCGAGGCTTCAATGGCCGGTACCGGTCGACGACCACAGCGGCATTTGTTTAGGCGGACCAGGTCACCGCAGCGGGTGCAGATCGCCATGACAGTTGCAAAAATTGGTATTAGGGCGAGTAGGGGTAGGTTCGACACTAGCAAGCTAAACGTGTCAGGATATATATGTCTATGTCTATGAAGAGGAGGAGGGGGGAGGATCGGGCCAGGACTGGGCTATGGCGGTCGGGGTTGGTACTAGGAAGGATGTTTTAGGGGGGGTAGGGTGGCTGTGGCGGGTGGACCCGAATGTCGAGTTAATTTGGGAACTGGATAGCGGAAACTAAATAGGTTAAAGGTTGTGGGTAGCCCGCTGACCAGGGTGAGCGTAAAGAAGCACAGGAGCCAGGGCGGGTGGGACGCGAAGGATTGGCCGGAGGAACACGTTAGAGTGCGAGTCGGGACAAACGGTTAAGCGCTAGAGAGCCGTGGGTAGCGTAGGGTTTGGAGAATGGGCGTATAAAGTCGACTCGGGCTAAAAGACTCGAGCGCGTGATGATGGCAAGAAAGGAATCGAGAGTCGGGGTCGGAACGTGTATCAAGATGAATGGCGGCTGTCAGGGCAGCAGAAAAAGTGGACGTGACTTGGGTCGAAGCGGACGCGAATCGAGTAACGTACGACGGAGTAGAAGCCTCGCCAGGAGTGAAATGGCGGGATGGGCGTTCGAGGTTGAGAAGTATGGGGCGAAGACGTGAGGTGTGGCGAGGACCAGGAGCGTAGCATTGTTGGGAGACCAAAGACGTGCCAGGAGCGGGTGCGGGGTCCGGCGTGGTTATATGCCGCGGTCGAAACGGGGGCCAGTATGGAACGTCAGGCCAGAGGGCCCTCGTCGCGCGTCCAGCACCCTCACTGGGGGGTGCGAGTGGACGGGAATCATAACACAAGCCCACACCACCCTGGGCACGAACCCCCCAATCCACAGTAGCGTCACTCCCTCTGCGAAACAGGAAGGGCGTGACGAGTGGATCACTGGGCGCGCCCCTGGTCGCGGCCCCTACCCCAATATCTCGCGTCGCCAATGCCTCCCCCATTCTCCGCTTTCGTTCCGACCCCACCCCCATTCACTAAACCACTCTCGCGCCACGCCTTGCTTCCGGGAAGGGGCAGCGGGCCTGGGCCATCATAGGCCGCTCGAACCCCCCCTTGTTCACAACCCACCTCGGCCCTGACCCGGAGGACCAGCGGGGCAATCCGGTCGACGGCCTGCCCGGGATCTGGATTAAACCTCCAGGCGGGTCCTCCGGCCTCTGATCGCGCGGCGCTTGGCGTGTATTAGATCGCCCCCTCCATCGGCCAGATGTGTTAAACATTAGTGTTTAATACGATGCGAGTACATCTACGGACCCAACTGGTCAACATTTACCTGACAGCCTCTGCGCCCTTAGCCCCGCGCGAACCCCTCCCAGCCCATATATCTACTGCGTCGCCACCCCTGGTTGTACAACCATCCCGGCTGGCCTCGCACCCATTATATCCACCCTTGACGCGCCATTGCAGACGACACGACACATAAAATCATAAGGTAAACAAAGCCCCATCCTGTATCACCCCACATGTATATTTTCTTCACTGCGCGTCCACTCCCAACACCCCATGATTTCGGTCCAACCCCCCGCCTTGCCCCAAGACGCGTCGCGGAGTGATTCACAGCCAATCAAACACCGCCCGACACGGCAACAATGATTCCTATTGGTCACCAGTTCCCACCCATCCACTTCGTTCCCCGTACCTCGGCGACGTGATCTTCCCGATTCCCGTATTTCTTCAGGGTTGACCATGGACCGAACTTTTCCCTGTCGGCCACATCGCCTCCAGCTCTGACCTGCAATTCCCTAAGCATGTGCAGTGGTTATACCGTCAAAGGCTGTCTCCGACCGAGGGTTACTTCCCTTTATCTCTGGCTTTATCTCCGCTGCCACCACTAAATCTGAGATGCGAACCACCCCTCATCCGACGTTCCCCTAGGAGTTTTTTTGAGCTTGATGTACGTTGGTCCTGACGCCCCGCTTACGAGGGTCGTAATATTTGAGCGACGTTCGATTAACGTTACACTCCCTCCCCTTAACAAGTACCAAAAGGTGATTGGGCGCAATACTCCCTCAAGCCAGCACCAAGGCGGGGTTACCCCTCCCCTACCTCCCTTCCATTAACCTGCCAATTGACCTTAGTCACAGCAATAGTTATCATTGGGCCGAACGGCCAGGTCAGCTCAATCTATAAAATGAGGGCTACCCACCCTAATTTATCCCGGGCGTGTCCAAACATCACCAGCCACCACATACAACAAAATACCGCACTGCCTAACGATGTGCGAGAGGAGTTGCGTATCCAAATTATTAATTTTCTGACAGGCTCTATACACTTGCACGCCATTGCCTGACATTCCTCATCCAACCCTTGACCTTTGCCTGCGGACGGCGATCCTCGTACGCACGGGTGTCCACCCCGGTCATCTGGGGCCATTGCATGGCGACCGCACGTTACGGCCGGGGGGGGGTAGACGGGGTGTAAACCACCGGCCATGGTGTGCCAGCAGCAACCAGGGCAGTAAGGTCAGACAGCGTCAACCCCCTTCCTGGGCGCCACCGTGGCGGTGCCTATCCCTGCCCTAATAAGCCCTGGCCAGGTCGCATGGTAACCCGTGGGCGGTAAACCGGCGCGACAGAAGACTCGGAGGATTCAGCGGACAAGGTCGGGCCAGGTAGCATGGATTGCCGGACAGGTCGCTAGGCTGTTGGAAGCGTTCTCGGCTGAAAGTCGCCACGCATTTCTCGGCAGTGGACGAGCCCTAGGGTGTGGAGTCTGCATCGCGTTAGACAATTATTTGGAGATGGGCTTTAGGTCCCGACCATACCACGGCACGGGCAATACGATTAACGTCAGTTCCTTGCACAATTCAGCCCGTTGCATTGGAAGGCTGGTAAGCGGTCTTCTCCAACGTCGGGCAAAAATTGAGTCCATAACTAGGTAAGGAAGGGGCCGCCGTCGTCCAAGGCATGCTTTACACAGTACGCACGTAAGGGCCACACTCGGCACAGAACCTAATGCCCTGCTCACTATCCTCGCATTGTCACAAGTACGGCAGAAAGTGTATTCGCCCTGTTCGTGACGGCAAAGGGCTGAGGCCAACCACTACTCCCCCCCTCTTCCTTTAATTTTCAGTCCATCTGCATCCCACCCTGAAATCTCGCTCGCATCTGTCAGCCGTTCAGTTTGAGTCGCTGCCATCTTGTGCGAGGGGTGGGGAAGGGGGGCTGTCTCGCCACTGGGTGGGCGTGGAGGAGGCGAGGGTACCGTTCAACCTACGTTGCACCCCTCCCCACCCTTCCCCTGTCTCAGCATCGAGCGTCCCCTGGGTTTCAAAACGTTCGATATTTCCGTGCCTTCGACCCTAGTCGGTCCTACAGCTGGCCTGCAGCTTTAACCCTGCTCAAGACTACAACAGTGCGTCATCGCCAGGACTAAGCATATACGTAAATTACCAGCCTGCCCGTCAACTGCACCCTCCCTCGGTTTCGACTGGTTAACGACACTATCTCGTTTATTGTTCTTTCACAACGACGTGCCATATTGCCATCTCATTTCGAAGCGTTGTCGATTGAGTAACCATGCCCTTTTTTTGAGAGGGGGAGGGGATGATTGTTGACCTTGAACATTGAAGTGAGTTGACATAAAAGCAACGACGCTTTCTCATGATTGGACCAAAACTCACTCTGACACGTTCACCCCTAGGCATGGTCCTTAAGTCGGCCCTCGTTCGACTGATTGGGGATCTGGCGCTGAATTAGTGCCGTCGATCGCATGTTGACTGGCACGTTCCGGGCAGCATCCTTGAACATCCTCAGATCCTTTTCCAGCCACTTGGCATCTTCCGTTGACTCGTAATTGTGAAGCCGAGTCCAATTGCGGATGCATGTAAACAGTCGGCTACGCCCGGTCCCTTGGAGTCCGAATCCACGCATGCTAAGCATGTTGCTCAATCCGTGCCTGTTGATCTCGTTGCGAATACGGATACCCTTGGACAAGCGAGGCGAGAGAAGGACGCGAATCCCTAATTTGCCGGTCTGCGGGTTCCTTACCAGGGCAACTATTTCACGGCGGTCGTTGATCTGATGCTCGAGGGCCGTCGGGAGCGAGTGGCACAAAAGTAGGTTCTCGTCCGGGTCACATGTAGCCTGTTGGGCCATATGGTAGGGTCGTTGAAGCGAATGGGGATGAAGCGATGGCGGCGGCAGTACGGCTGGGCGTATGTTGTTGGTCCGAGTGGTATATTTTTCGATATCTTTCATCCACCACCTTTTCAGGGCTTGGTACTCTTTAATAGTGATAGCGTAAGGGCTTGGGGGGTCGATCATCTCTTGAAGCTGGGTCCATTTCTGTTCTGCTTCAGCTTCCACAGCGGAAGGAACCCGGTGCTGTGACGTCGAGGGGTAAGCCAGCGGCGAAGACCATCTCGCTACTTGGTCATACAGCGCGGCGAATGACGGCAGTCGCGGATTTCCTACCGCCGTACGCAGTTTCCGCGCGCTAATACTATCGTCTGGGTCTACCTCGCCTTCCAGTGGGTCTGGGTCACCCTCGGTCGGCATAGGCGGCTCGGAAATATCATCCGGGTAGCTGGCGCCTGACTCTTCCATGGTACGAAAATAACGGTTGACCTTTTCCACTGCGGTATACGGGACGGCAGCCCCATGAAGAGTAGCCTGGTTAAGCTCGAATGAGGTGCCTGTAGCAAGTGTGATGGAGGCACAGGTCAGGCTGACCGCCACAAGACCCCATAGTGACATGTGCATAGTTCTAGTGGGTGAGGAGGGTGGTGATTTTTTTTGTTTTTGGATGCAAAGTAGTTACAGAGGGAGCGCTGCCCAAAAAAACTATACGTGTACAAGTTGAGACGCTTGCCGAGAAAGTGACATGCAGTGTCCAATTACGTTACAGGCCCGGTATTGATGAGAACCGCAGTTAAAAACAGTCAAGTGGAGAATGGGGCTGTGTACAATGTATGGAAAAGCTGGGTAAAAAACCGTGCAGGTGCAGGGGAGTGGTTAATCTGGGGCACTCTTTTGCTCCGGTAGCATACTTCGGCCCACCTTTTATTCTGGAGAGTGTCCCATCAGATCGAGGACGGAATCCACACCGATAGAGCCCCGAGGGACGACAAAGTGGGTTCGTGGCCATACTGTCTCTCGTCTCTCTTATCCCATTACTTGGAACGAAAGACAGGCAAGCGGATGGGTCTCTGTGTCTAGTGAGGGATCGCGGCTTCCCACCTCGAGGCGGCTGACGTGTACTCGGCGGTGACACTTGTACAAGGGAACCGGCCCGCTCTGAGGTGGGACGTATGGCTATCAACGGTCCCCCTCTTTCTCCCTCCCTCTCTTCACTCGGTCGGCGTCTATTGGGACGATGGCGAGGGGAGGGGAATTGGGCTTGAAAAGTTCGGTCGGTATGTTGGCACGGCCCCAAAAAAATAATAATCTGTCGACACTATGCTGCCAGCTAAGAGCTGTCGAGTGTCATGACGGTACAGGACGTCAAGGATTCTATGTATCTCTTCGTCACTGAAAAGCCAGGCGTACACCAGAGGCATTGCTACTATGAGGATCTTTTTCATCGATCCTTCCCAAAGAAAGGCCATTATTGTAACTCCCCTCGCCATCATCTATAGATACACCATTTCTGGCCTGCGTCACACGAATGAATTCCTATTAAACCTTGAACAGGAAGGGCTGATCCCGCATTTCCTCCGTATTGTATAGCTGACGCCGGCGGGCGGCCCATGTCAGTGCCGGCCCCTATACGCCCCGATAACGCAACATTTATTTTGTAGGTGCTGGCGGTTAGGGTGGTACTGGCCGTATCTCAAGGGACCAACCCAGTGCCAATCACATCGTCACTGTGACAACCATTTCCCAACGGTACGACGGGCCAAGAAAAAAGAGCGTGCGGGATACGAATAACGCGCGGTGGAAACAAAAAACGTAATAATAGAATGTAGGTAACACCGTGCACCAGCATAGGGCCCAACCGACCAGAATTAGATAAATGATTGGGCGGATAGATGAGTAGACACGACCCTGGTATCGCACAGTTTCCTAAACGTTCACGGGTACGAATAAGTGTAACGCTAAGTTTTTCGGATGGATCTCGGCGTGTGGCAGCGCGTGGAAGTAACGCGTCGGAACGGCATAATGCGGCGAGCTATCGACAGTGGCAGGTAAGCGGTAGGGATGGGGAAGGGACTGGCGAATAACTACGGGTAATTATCCGGAATCAACGCTTCCATTTACCATTTGCATCACCGCAATCCTTACAACGCGGTGTAATACGTTGCTAGGTGATGATGTGTAGTACATTTTTAATAAAGATATTCATCATTCAATCAGCCAGTATCGTTCCAAGGCAACAGTGAACCTAAGTTGGGAGTTGGCCCTGAAGACAATCAAGGCTGGTCGAGTCGGTTCGGTGAGAATACCGTATGTCAAAATATTGTCATCCAAGGATGTCCATGGACTTGATTTTGTTGGGCGTATTGGAGCCGGGCGGAGGAGGTTAGATCTAGTGTGGGCGTCCAGTTCCTCGAATCTAATCGGTAGTGTCATTCGCCTGGGTTAGATCAAAAATGACGGCCAAAACCTGCTGAAGGGAGCGGTAGCTGCTGTTATCAGGAGTTTCCTCACCCGTATTGATACCGACCGATCCATCATCCCTGACTAGAAAAGTACCTCTGATTTCCACGAACTCGTTGTGGATTGCGGCGGCAACCAGTCTCGCTTGGCCCACACTAATCGTGAGCTGGCCGATGTCTTCGCCAAAGGGGCCACTACTGGCTTCCAGTGCTGCTAAAAACAAGGTATCGAACAGGCCAGCCTCTCCGATTGTGGGGTAGGCATACTCCACACGACGGTCAACCATCCGAGGTGCGTACTCGGGGGTTGCGTTGATACGCTCAAAAAGCGTCAATAAGTTAATTGGAGTGTCCATCAAGTGACCAAGCTCCAGCATCAGCTGACGGGCCTCGTTATCGGCTGTAACCAGGTGGGTATCCAGTATACCGAGTCCCTGGCGGTTAGCGACGTTTTCCTCGTCCCTGGTGGTCGCGCCGATAGTGCCTTGCTCAATGTCGTCGGTATTCTCTGGGGAGCTGAGCGACCATTCCCGGTCGCGAGGGTTGAACTGGCGGGGTAAAGCGGCGACGATGGCCGCTGCGAGGCCTATCAGTGCAACAGCGTAGGAAATGCGCATTATGACAAGGGCCTGTGATCTGTGGCGGTGGAAGGTGAGCGATATAAAATCGTTTGACCGAGCAATGGTGTATAATTATGAGAATGAATAATAAAAATAGAGACAACTGCCATTAAGGGTGAAAGGTAATGATGTATTTAAAAACAAGCTAGGGAGGACGGGATGGTATCGGTTATATGATGTAGCATTCAGAAATCACAGTGCATTTATGGCATCACGTATTTCAACGGCGGAAGCCTTTGTCAGAAGGAGCGCGCTCTAGGCCAGCTCCCCATTTTCGGAGGAGGGTTTCTCTGATTGCGTGGCGGACAAGGGTGAGCAGCAGCGTAGCACTAGACTTGACACGTGGTATTCCATTAGAATATGGCGGCTTGCACAAAGTCTTGTACATCCCAATCGGGGTAGACAATACGCTCATTATGAAACCATCCATCCTATGTTTACGTTTTTCTTCCTGTCCGGCAGTTAAGCCCCAAACAATGGGTATATACCGTACAATTTTCGTTCTACTCAACATCGATAGGCGACCAATAATCGTCACTTAATGTGCTATGCCTCCGGTATGTGGAAATTCAATGCCGAGCTTCAACCTGAGCTATTAGACGAGTTCGTTTTGGAAGCCTGTTCGTCTTAGCTTCAAGTACGTCTAATCGGAACTTGGCGAAACTGTCAATTCTAGTCGGTTTCGGCGCACCCGAGTCGACTTTTAGCCACCTTCAGCGTGCCATAGTCCGACGACTGGTAGCAGAGGGATGGTTATAAACCAACACCTAGGCTATGTCGCCAATGAAAACGAGGGCCGAAAGATAACCACCTGCCTCAGCAGAGTCTGCCGTGTAACTGGGTGTCCATCGCACCTGGTGGCACTGCCGGCCGTCGGTCAAATTCCCTGGGACTTGACCTTTAGTATAGTAGCGCGATCTCAGGTCGACATAAGCCAGATGGTGATGGGGCTTAAGACCGCTACGGATCAATTGGCCCTAAGATCGGCCAGGTATATACTCGCCAAATCCCAAGCACCCCCAATCTCCTTTTGGTTTCAACAGAAAAACAAGTCACCCAACTCCTATCATTCATATTAGCCTGTTCGTATTTCACTTCTATTTTCTTCATTTCATTATAGGTTTGTGTTCATCACTCTGTTCTTCTTATCGACCCAAACTTCCATCAAGCCCTGTCTTTGGTTTTGCCATTACTTCCATCGCCCAACCAGTTACCTTATAGATATGGCAGACGTTCACCGTTTTCCTTCTACCCCGACTTGTACGCCATTATGAGCCTCGACACATTCCTCTAGTAGAGGCACCTACGAGACCTATGCGAAACGATATTGTCAGGTGAACTATTGAAGCGAGGCTCTGTTCGTACCCGCCTGACACAGAGACACTATGTTTCCGAATAGATAATACCTCCGGATCATAACCTCCCTTGATCCGACATCCTATCTTCCCCACACTTCTCACCCATTCCCTAGCTTAAAAACTAAGCCGACTGACAAGTCAGTCTCTATTGTCGCTCAATTACTCTCTTAGCTCCATCCCACTTGGACTGACATTTTTCGGGCTTTTCCACGAGAAGGGGATGTTTACAAACCTTATTATTCGGTCCGGAAATGCTGAGGAGTGCAAGTAAAGTAAAAGCCAAAGCGTGGAAGTCATTCAGAGGGTGTAGCAGTCACTGGCACTTGGAGATTGGGATTATAGGCTAGGGGGTGGGTATTGGCGGTGTAAGTGATCGCTGTGCCTAGAATTGCGACCAGAAGGACCATCTGTTACGGCGAAAAAAAAACACCATGGCGCGAAGCGGTAAATATAGTATAGGACAAGTGCGACGCGGTAAAGGTGGCCATGAGAGACGGGATAGTACGGTGAAGTGCACAGAAAACAGCACGGCGGAATACGGGACGAGGGTAAAGGCGTTAACAGCAGGATCCAGTCTAAAGTGGCTGTAAGGTGGTCTAGGCGAAATGTGCTGTCTGTAGGAGAGTGGTACGAAGTGGTGGTTGGCGAGTGGTCAGGATACAGGGCCTGAAGTCCACCTTTTTAAAAGGGTTCCCGGTACTGTTTTGCGGCCTACAACCGCTGTCTCGAGAGAGCCAGCGGCGAGAGTCATCAGGGTGGTGTCGCCTACTCCCGTCTCTACATACTCATATGCAGATTGATCGGACTCTGGTCACGTAAACCCAATTTCATATCGATCACCATACCGATATAGTCAGCATGAAGAAGACGGCTGGACCACGTGACAAAGTCGGTAATTTTCTTGGTTCTTTGGCATAGGCAATTCGAACGTATTAACACACTGTAAAAGCACCTACCCTTGTAGGAGTACAACTGTAGGTATGATTTCCGGATTGAGTCGAGAAGTACAGGGCATCTACATTTTTCAATGTGGAGCTAAGCCGAAACCAAGTGTCCAGGAAGGAGGAGTGGGGTGATCCGGTAGAGATCAGGCTGGAGCTTTTTGTTCTCAGAAAGCGGTCATGTCCACGCATCGGCATGAACCAAGAGCTGACATGAGCGAAAATGGCGAAACCTGACAGGTTTCCCTGTAGTACACTACACCCTAACATTATGGTGCGGTGTGAACACGGCCCAGGGCCTGCGCCATCTGATGGGCTGCAATGTAGAGCGTTTATTGGGACAACTGTATTAGTATATTTTTAGGCGGCTAGCATATGCCGCTGTATCGGATTTAGATGGAAGGAGGTCGAACGCGAAACATTAAGGATCACCTTTACCAGGTAGGGGTTGCACAACCAAATGTTTCAAAGGTAGGCCGACAATATGATTTACCGATCGTCGTTGAAACGTTCATACTCCCACATTGCCCCCTATGACATTTACGCCGATGCCATCGCACATTCATGGTGTCCAAAATTTACTGCGGTCGCCTTATTCGGGTTGCCAGAGGAAGACATGTCGGCTGTTGGTTAGAGCTTCTCATGTAATCGATCATATAATTATGCAACTGGCAGAGTCGTAATAGACCTGGCGCAACAACTGAATCATATTATAGGCAGAGCTTGGTACATTCAAGAGTAGCGGTCGGCCTGGCTGTCCTGGCACCTTACCGTTTTTGCCGGCTCAGCCTTCCTCCGTCCTTAGACGTTAGCCTCGTACCACTGCACTCTACGCTGTACTTGGCTTTCATCCGTTAAATTAGCTCTTTTTTAATCCTACATTTCCACCGGTATACCTCTACTAGTGTACAACTCCATGTCTTTTAATTTTACGATACCTCTGGCTAGCAGAAAAATCAAATGTACGCTAACTGGCGTGTGCTATGTCCCTTACCAAAGGGAAAATTTAAGAAGCGGCAACTAAATAAAATGGGACACAACAGGCGACCGAATCTGTTACGGCCGGGTACTTGCGGATCAATCTGCAAGGAACGCTCACCATAACGGTTGAGTCAGATGCTGTGGATTTAGTATAATACGTGAAAATCAACACGCACATTCTGCTGTGCTGTAGAGTGGCTTCATCCCCCTGTAATTTCCCCAGGGAGTTCTCGATGTCCATGCTCGGCAAGCCTGCACACGTAAGGGGCTGACGTTTTCCGGGAATTGCGGGGTGGGGCTACTTCATTGTAATAGCGGGGTGAGGGTACCAACGCGAGAGGGGCGCTGCGGGCTTTGGGGTATTAGTACACAAATTCTACTCAGAGGCTATGCTCATTGACAGGGCTCGATATCTGAGCAATTTCTGGATATGTCTCTGGTGTCTTCGGCGCTATTCAAAGCACCAACGCTCTGCCCAGAGTCTAGGGACACTTGGGCTTTCACAGTGCTGAGTACGGGTAGGGTCAACATAGGGCTGTAGGTAAAGTACAAGATCATTGGCTCGATGGTGCCATAGGCCATAGTTGTTGATTTAAAAGAAGGGCGGGGCGTGACTGAGTTTAAGGGCGAGTACATCATCGAATATGTATTGGGCCTGTGTTGTGCCGGCAAACGGAGACTCATTGGTAGGGGGAGAGGTAAAAAGGAAATTTGGAAAGTGGACGACAAAAAAAAAGGAGTCAAAGAGGACAGATGATGGTCGACGGACTTGCGCCATGCCGGTACCAAACTGGACAAGAAATCAGTCCTGAGAACTTAGCAACCAAGTAGGTATAAAATAAGTCAAAAAGACTCGACAGTGGCTGCCTCTACCGTTCACGTGGCCCTACCCAGGTCTATGTAGATGTCAGTGGTGTTTGAATAACGCACAACAGCGGAGACCCTGTTGATGGTGAAAAGAAGCGTAGGACAGGGAGGACAGCAGAAGAGTGCGATGACCTACGCAGCACAGCGAAGTCTAAAGGGCCGTGAACCATGCTATTAGTATAATTTTTACCGTTAGGCATGGGTGAGAACTCGAGTATAATAGAGAGTGACCGAATATGAGTAGTTCTGGCGCGGTTAGCAGTTGGATTGTGGTGCCTTGAGCTAACCTGTAGACCGCGTATCGTCGTCGCCTCACCTGTATTCCCTGTGTGGTTAGCGTCAGCGGTTGAGTTCTTACCCAAGACATGCCACTAACTGGCGCACCACAGGCGGTCAGGGTGGATATTAAATCTTTATACAGTTATTTTTGGTAATACTTAATTTTTTGGCACCAGGTTCTTTTCTCCATTACTAGGAGCGGTAGTCCTGCCCAGATCGATAGTGGAGTAAACTATTGATCGACTGGCAGTGCAAATGCTGAGGGGGGGATGATTGTAAATAAAATGATAAAAATAATATTAGGCCGAAATGCGCTGAGTGAGCTAAAGGCTCATTCGCTGAGGTTTGCTTGTTTCTCTTTCCCATGGTAACCAGGGCACCACTTTACCTTTCCAGTAATTACGTAAGGATCTGATCAAGTACGACCCAGGCAACTCTCACATCAAGCTTCTGAATGATGCCTACCAAGATTTTGCTATACAGCTAGCACGGGCTAACGATAACTGTGAAGGATAAAATTCATCCGCCTTGGGACGGAGCTGTTATTAAAGGCTATGCTAACGGTCAGGTTAGTCAGAGGTCCAAATTATACTGTTTATATGGGAGGCAATGCCCGCCTCTGAGGAATGCCGCACCACCGCTTCATGCAGTCACAAGTGTTACTGTTTCTACAAGCCCTTTCCAATTTGTGACTTGGACCTTATAGGTAACCCGAACCGGTGGAGCGGCAGGTATTTAAATAAAGTTCTCTGGCATCCGAGAAACAGGAATTATTCCCAGGACTCGAGGCTCATTCCCCATTATTTTTTCATGTTGTGAACAGCTTTGGCGACCTCATAATAGTGTATAGGCAGCGGGACCCCATGTCCAATAAAATCGAATAAACGGCCCAATCTTATGCATGAACACAGTGTCTACCTAGACTCCACGTGGTGACCAGGTACGAACTGGCGTACCTTGGGCCGGGCCTCATCCCACGGTCCGTGAATCTCATTCTTGTAGCGCTGTACCCAAATCAGCCAGATGGGGCAGAGGAAGGTCAAGCAGAACATGGCTATCATGTAGAATATGGCGATGGCGCGAGCAATGGGCCAAAAGAGGACGAAGGTAACGGCCACAAGGAGACCGGTCTGCACCAAATGGCCCAGGGGCATAATACGTTTCAGGTATCGACGGAAAATGGGAAAGAGCGCGAACCACTCGAGCGCGAAAGCCATGAAGCCGAACACGTGTAGGTTGGAAGACAACCGCGAGGCAAGCAGCACGCAGGCAAAGACGGCAGCGTTGAGCGCTACAGAGCCGGGGAACTGCAGTGAGTAAGTCGGGCCGCTGCCGTAGTCGTGGAACAGGATGTTGGTCACGAAGAGACACACGGACATGGCCCATATTGAATCACTGCTGATGTCCTCGGTGAGCGTGCGCAAGATGGGGGAAAGTCCGAGTAAGGTGAGGAAGAAAATTACGGTGGCCTTCACAAACGAGAGGTGCAGGCGTGGCGCCACTCGCCGTGGTGCGTCGTCAGATTTAAGTCGGCCCGTTGGGTCGTCCCGGTTGGCCACCAGTTCCGAGGAATGGGTAGTCTGGTCTAGTGGTGGGGTATTTCCCTCGGCTGTCCGGTCCGCCACCGGTTCCGTACGGCCCAACTGGATGGGCTCAGGTCGGGCTAGCCGCCATTCCCAAATGATACCGCCAACTAGCATGAATGCTGTACCTAGACCGACCAACAGGTGTGGATCGAGGTGGCCATGGTATAGCTGAATGAATACAGCGACGAAGATGAGTACACTACTGACATGCTCGGTGATGACCGTGGACTCCCGGATCAAGGACGGGTACTCATAGGACTGGAAGTTGACGTTCTTTTGCAAGTTTTCCAAAAAGGACTCGTCAACGTAGTTGTCAGGGTATTCCTGTTTGATGTATAGCAGTTTGCGCCATGGCCGCAGGTGGACCGCCTTTTGCGGCGACGGCGACGACTTGAAGCTCAGTGGGTCCTGAGCGGACGAAAAATTACCAAGGTGACGCACCGAGCGGAGAGGGGTGTAGATTAGTAGGTCCAAGGGAAGACGGGTGGCATACAACAATATATGTATAATGAGTTCCTTGATCTTGTGGTGAAGGTGTAGAATTGCGCATGCCCCGTCGCCGGTACCGATGCGGCCGTTTGGCGGGACTCAGGTAATCAAGGGCCAGGCCATGGCAGGTAATACCCACCTCGGAACTATCCGACGACGCGGGTTTTTCGAATATTGGGTTGCTGGGGTCCATAGGTGCGCTAAGGGGGATAACCGGGATGGTACGGCATGGAGACGATGGGCGACTTGTCTATAAACGAAGAAGGTTGGCAGGGGCAATCGAATGCGGAGAGCGATAACTAGCGGCATGTGCAGAGCCAAGTATACTGACCCCCTGGGCTCACAGTTTCAGCAACGGCGCTGAGGTGAGGTGTAACCAACGAGGCTGGTTAAGTTCATGGTTGTAGTTCAGGGAATTTGAGGCGGGATGATTGGTATGCAGACAGTTCTCTTTGCCGCATTACAATCACGATCGGCCAGAATTATCTAGGCTAAAAGTGGGACGCAGTTACTGCCACACAGTTTTCTGAACTTCGTAAGCGGCCATTGGAGGGGCTGGGGCTTTAAATGTTCTTCGAGAAAATGTCAAGTCTAGGACACACGCCATATTGTGAGACGACTACCAGCGTCCAGAAAAAATCCGAAACCGTGGCGGCGTGCCAAATGTGACGAAGATTGTACCAACCGATGAACTTTTCTGTTTGAATGGGGACTATCTGACATTGCCTTCATGAAAGGTACCAATGGCCATAGGTCTAAAGCCACCAGAAATCTTCCTCTGATACGCATCCGCACGCGACCATATAGTAGCTAAATCACCTTCAACGTAGCTGCACTATATACCCGGATTTAATCATAGGGATATACGGAATCCAGGAACCCCCCTTCCTCCTACAGAGCACGACGTCCGGGGAAAGGGTGGGTGATAAATGTTGAAATGGAACAAAATCAAACCGTTCCGGCACCAGGCCCTTTACCCCAGCTCCGAACTCAGATGCTAAAGAGGGCTCACTGGGCCCGGAATGGCTTGTAGTAGACGGTGGTGGCGTACTTCTTGCGGTACCGGGTGGTGCTGGCGATGGCCATCACGCCGTTCCGAATGGAGCACGCAAACAAGTGGTTCAGCACGACGTGGTTGGGCACGGGGAGTACGTGGTTAGGGTCGGATGGGCCGGAAACGCGCGTCGCGGCGCCGCTCCCCCCACCAACTATGCCGGCGGCGCCTGGAGCGGTGGCGACCGGTGGGGCGAACTGGCTAGGATTGTTGTGGTGCGACTGGGAGTGGTTGAGCAGGACCTGGGAGAGGTGCGGCGGTAACGTGGGCGGGTGGTTGGCTTTGGCGTGGCCATGGGAATTGGTGCGCTGGGTCTGGTAGAGGTGCTCAGGGACCACGGTGGAGTACTGGCCCGGCGGCGAGTTGGACAGGGCAGACTCCAACCCTAACTCTTCCAGCCCGGATATGGCACTGCTGACGTCAGGGATGGACGTGGCTACGCTCTGTGGCTCGGCGGTGGCTGGTGGCAGCTGATCCGCTGGAGTAGGGCTGAAGGGTTGCGACTGCTCGGCTGCCGGTGGGGACACATGGGGTCCCTGGCAATCGATCCGGAGGTAGTTGACGAGGTTGCCGTCGTCATCTGGGGCGGCGGCGTACCGCGGCGAACACTTCCACTCCTCATCGACGATGAACTTCCAGTAGTGGACCCCCGGGGTTAGGGAGAGGGTGACCCCGAAGTTACCACTTGGGGTCGGGGCCAGACGGACCTTGTGCTTCCAATCGTTGAAAGAGCCGGAGACGTAAACGTTCTGACCGGTTCCGTGCCAGACCAGGGTGACTGAGACGCTGTCCGGGGCGCCAGCTGGATGGTGAGGGGAATGCCGGGGTGCGCGAGGGGCGAATCCCGGGGGCCGAGCGGGCGACCCGGCAGGTGAGGCCCCGCTATCCTGGTCCATGGCTACACCAGACGGGTGAGCCGGCACGGACACGGCGGTTGCCGAGTACCATGACCCCCGAACTGAGGTGCTGGGCGCGGTGGAAGGCATGAATTCCGGCACGGCGTTCGTCCGGCGAGACGACCTAATGGGGCGCGGGGCGGTAGGCGGGGAGTCCCTATCCAGATCCATCGTATCGCCAGGCGCCGGGTGGCTGGTCCGACCGGGGGAATCGACGTGGGATGCCATGGACGAGGCGTACTGCGAAGGGGATTCGCATGCAAAGAGTGGTCCGGGGTTTTGGGCCGACGTGCCAAGCGACGGAGAATTGCGGCCCGTCTTATACCGGAGGGATACCGACCGCGTCGCCCGGCCCTGCCGCTGCGATGGCGAGCCCGACAGGGACCCGCTCAGGGTGGCGCCTCGCCGGTCGCTCACAGGGACGGGGATGCGGGTGGGGGGTGGGGTAGTTTGCGGATTCCCTACCGGAATCGAGGCAGTCGTCAAGTCAGCGGAGGGCGAGGGTGATCCCGGGATCTCATCGAGTCGGGCGGAGGGTGCGGGCGAGGCTTGGGTGCCATCGGATTGGTAGGTGTTCCGTTTGCGAGAGCTGGGCCGGGTGGCGCCCGGGGACGATTCCTCGCCCCGGGTGCCCAATTGGGCTTGGGACTGGCTATTACCCATGGGCAATGAGAAGGAGCGACAGACACAAGGAGGCGGATGTAGACGGATGCGGTGGCGGGCAAGGCCGTGGGTGGGATGAGGGGCAGCGGGCCGGGATAAGTGTGAGGGTGAGCTGATGAGGCAGCCCAGAGCTCAAGTTATGGGCAGTGGAGGTAGAGGGGAGGTGGGCGGAGTTGCAAGATGGATGAAACCTAGTCAGACGGAGGCTTTGCATGCGAGCAGGCTTGGCTGTGAGAAAATAGCCGGGCGTGCGGTAGCTTAGGGCAGGCTATGGCCAAGGGTGCCACGTCCGTAACTTGGGCGACCAGCGGCCCTGTCGTGGTACCCTCACCCCTCCCCCCGATGCGGTCAATCGGTTGTGGCAGTCCGACGGTAGAAAAGAAACCAGTGGAAGTCTACCCTGTCAGTATGGGAGGTTAGCGGCTGAAGCGACATGCGCGGCCCAGATAGGGCTATCGGCTACCTCGATGTCCTGGCTCTCGAAGCGATGCGTTTCGCGCGCATTGGTCATGGCTATGGTTTGGCGTCTGGGGGCAGGCAGCCAAGACAATAGTTGTCTCTATACTGGGAACAGCTGTCCCCCGCCGGTAATAGCGGGCAGTTAGCTAGGTTTGTTTATCCGTTGGTTTAGTTTATTGTGCTGACTCCACCAGCTTCCTGCTACTGTTAGTTCGTGCACTATTTCCCTTCAGCCACTCTAGACACCAGGGATACCTGTTTTGCACCTCAGCCTTGACCCTCATTTTTCGTAAAATTTCAACTCGTGTTGGCCTGCCTTATCATATCGTCATTTCCCTCCTTGCCCACGACTTGGCGCGCCATCAAGTTCCGCCATGGCTGCATTAGTCCCTTCCTTTAGCGATCTGGAGCAGTGTATCGTCACACGGTTCCCCGGCCGGACCACCCAGGCCCGCCGCCTACTCCAATACCTCGGCCAGGTGAGTCGGCGGTAAGGAGGCAGCTTGCGCAAGCTTCGCACTCCGTCGGTATCGCAGTGCCCTCGGCCCGAACAGCGCTCTCCGTTGACCGTCGCTTACCGAAACATGTCCTCCACCCAACCTATTTCCTTCCACTGCTTACTACCTATGGATACACTACCCGTACCGCACCTGGTCAGCCTGACGACCCGAGTCCACCGTTCCTGTTTCTGTATGGACCCGAGTCCACGGGCAAGACCAGTCTCGCGCGGACCGTGCTGGCAGGAACTCGCCCCGCCACGTCCACGGCCTACGTCAACTGCATCGAGCGCTATACGCCCAGGCTCATTTTTGACCATATTCTCGCCCAGTTTTCTGGCTCCAATCCCTGCTACGAGTCGGGCTTCTTCAACCGATTCCAGTGCAACAGTACGCAAGAATTCGTGACGACGCTGGCCCGAGAGATTCCCGTCGCCGAACGGCACCGCACGCGGTACATTGTAAGCCGAGATCTGCATTTCTGGTACTGTTTACAGTCGTAACGACCGCCGCCCACATGAATCAAGGGTCCCGTGTCGTGGTAGTCTGCCATCGGCTTTTCGCACATAAATGGTTCGGCTTATACCACCCTCCGCTCCTAGCTGTTGTTTTATTCGCTGACACTAATCTACTCTCCCTAGCCCTGACATACTCTCAACTAGGTCTTCGATAACGCTGAACGGCTGCGGGACGTTGGGTCGAACTTCCTGCCCGCATTTCTACGTATTGGTGAACTTGTAAGTCCCGAATTATCACCGGCTCGCTTTCAACTGATACCAGTAGCCTTGGGACCCGCCCGATCTCTCGATTAGAGCGGCGACTAAACTGCTTCACTTACAATGCTATATGTCTATATATACCACCCACCCGGCCGCGTATACTTTCCCTTATGCCAGACCGGCATCGCACTGACAATCATTCTCATCAGTAACGTCATTTGGGACAAGTTTCGCCCCCGCGGGGGCCTTCCAGAGCCCCTCCTCTTGCGTTTCCCCGTATATACGAAAGAGGACACGCTGGCCATCCTCTCGTTGGAGTGCCCCGCCGATGAACCCCAGGACTTCTTCCTCAGCTTCACTGGCGTCGTCTACGATGTGTTTAGTCGTAACTGCAAGGACATTAACGAACTGCGACACCTGGTGGCGTTGCTCTTTCCGAAGTTCCGAGAACCCGTGCTGGATGGCCGCGGTAAGTGTTGGTTTCTAACACCATAACTGGTTGGGAAGCCCTTGGATTTTTTATACAGGGGTGGTATTTATTGATGGCAACGGTACAGGTTGCGATCGAATAGGTGCGCACTTCCCCCCTGAACCCTTTACTAACCGCGACATTGCTCTTTCGCGTACCAACAGCCCGCCGCACTGAAATCCCAAAGCTGTTCCGACTTTGCCAGGGCTACTTCGCCGCAGCCACCGATAAGCTGTACCTACGTGAAATCTCCAGCACCGAGTGGTTCCGACACATTAATACCGGGGCGGTGGAGGGTGGGTCCGATAGCGACAGCGAGGACCCCGTCGTGGCCGCCGACCCCGGCCAGCTCAAACTGGTGGGCCGACTTGACTTTGAGCTACCGTACTATGCCAAGTTTCTCCTGATCGCCTCGTTCCTTGCCTCCTACAATCCGGCCCGTCTGGACGTGCGCTATTTCGCCAAGGGCCGTGAGAACACTAGCAACACCAAGCGCGGCAAGCAGGCGGTCCAAAAACAGATGATGACCCAGACGGGGGGCAAGGTAAGCTCGACTCGGTTAGATTGGCTTTGTTTTTTGTAATATGCCTTGTACCGTGCGCGCGTGTCTATAACGTCATATTTATCTATATCGTCCATCCTCCCTTGGGTTCCCCACGTAACCCCGTGTCTAACAGCAACGCCAGCAGCTCCTCGGACCCAAGGCATTCCCACTCGAGCGCATGCTGGCGATTTTCTACAGTATCTTGGACGATCCGATTGAGAATAGTATTGAAATTCAGTCGCAGGTAAGGCCGACGGAATTTTGGTTGCCAAGGGACCGGCGTAGAAGTTGAATTCGTATCAGGTCCAGGCTTTCCATGGCCGGCATTGTGGAGCCCACCATGCGCTGACGGCCTATCGCTAACGTAGTCGCGTTGTATCTTGTACCCGACAACCCTCGTATCTATTATATTATTACCCTCCATAAGATCGCCTCCTTGGTCACGCTGCGGTTGTTGGTTCGTACCTCCAATACCAGCCAGCTGGACGGAGTCAAGGTCAAGTGCAATGTCAGCTACGATTTGATTCGTCGCGTGGGCCGCAGTATCCACTTTGAGATTGACCGGTACCTCTTTGATTTCGTGTAGGGGCATGCCCCTGATAAAAATAAAACCTGAATCATTCTCACACCAACCTACAACTAAATCACTCGCCCGCGCTGGAATCGGTGACCACTGAAGTAGGCGGCCTGCCACTGGAGTCGCCAAGTGGCGACATTCAGTGTAGGTCGGGGTCTCCGGCCAGTAGTCTAGTAGTTGTTTGCGATTCGGTATTTTGGACTGCCTAAGGGTTGGCCGATCGGCAAAGGGTACAAGCGGGAGGGAAAGTCGACAATGACACCTTGTGAAGCAGCCTGAAGTCTTACCGACAATCAGCGTTCCTTCCCTAAAAACATTGCCGTGCATCAATATTTCACGATTTCAGACACGCCGTGCTGTTTGTAGTAGAGGCAGTACGCGCGGAAGCTCATTGACGTGCCATCAGGCTTCTTCAGGGGAAATACGGTGGGGGGCAGATTGCCCTGTATCGGGTGCTCTCGGTAATCCGTACCTAAGGGGACGGTTTGACCGTAGCGGTTCCAGAGGAGTCAATTAGGCGAATTGCCTACTAAAAAGTGTCAAGGCGTGGGATCTGTATGCCTCGGGATGCTAGACATAATTATTAGCACCACAGCCTATTGCGATACATGCTATAAAGCCAATTATTAATCTGCCAGTCAATATATTGATATTCCCACACAGCCTATCTAGGAAATATCGGAGCATAAGAATTTGTATGATGGGGGGGCTATACCCCTTACGGTTTCAATTTTGGATGGCCCGGATCCCTATGGCATGGGATCGAAAACGCACGAGGGGAAAAATGGATAGGGGTGTGAGATGTGTGGGATCATGGTACCCTAGGTTTCGCCATTGGTCCGCACCATACCGAATTCGCCCGCGTTACCCCTTCTCTTTTCCCCCCGCGGGTCATAGCCACAGGGAAGATCCGGTAGGTCCATAACCCCCTCACGCCTCGCTCCCACACACATTGTTGCAAGCAGGGAAGAGTGGGCAGGGCTGCTGGCCGAGTCCCCGTCCCCTCGCTCGCCACCGCTCACCACACCCCCCTTCCTCCGCTTGGCTGCCTTCAGACCCGAATGGGCATCGTCAATTTATATAAGCAATGGACTTCCCGGCCCCGTCTCTGGGCGGATTCCTGCCATTTCCCTCATTTGCACTACGGTGATCACCCACCCGCTCTGAACATCACATCCGGAATCACCCATCCTGAGGTGAAATTGCTGTGCTCTTCAGGGCATCCCAAATCAGGGGGATACCATTTCCCCTAAGCGATCGACCTCCAGCTCGCCTCAAATTCGATTGCCGCCAGAGCACGATCTTAACATGACGAGTCGCCTCGACCGCCTGGTCCTCCTTTTGGACACAGGCTCTACGCCGGCCATCCGTGCCACCGCCGCACAGCAGATCGGCGACATCCAAAAGCAGCACCCGCATGAGCTCAACAATCTTCTCGCCCGCGTGTGTCGCCACCTCCGAAGTAAGCAGTGGGAAACCCGCGTGGCCGCCGGGCTCGCTCTCGAGGCCATCGCCCAGTACGTCCCGGACTGGACCACGCTGACGGCCCCGACTGGTCAGAAGCCAACGGAGGAGACATCCGAACCGCCCGCATCGCCGGGATCCCGACCCTCCACCCCGTGTAGGACTAGCGCTCCGGGTGGCCCCGCCACACCCACACCCACCGCCCACCCGAGCACCGCCTGGGCGTTTGACCGCGTGGACCTGCCTACAGTACTTACCCAGGGCCAAACGTTGCTCTCCAGCGCTGGCCGCGAGTTTGATCTCGACCTGGGCGACCTCGACCCGGCCGAGCGGATGCGAATCCAGCGGCAGCGGTTGGCGCAGAACCTCGGCATGGGTATGCAATTTTCCGGCTCCGACCTATTTGACGATGCTGACCTCCACACCGCGGCTCCGGCCGTGTCGAAGGCGGCGGACCCTGCTCCAGCTGTGGCCGGCGGCTACCACGGTGGCGTCCCACTGGCGGCCATCACCCCGCGGGCACCCGAGCCGACTCGTGGCGGTCCGCGCCCGCGCGGTCGCCCGCGAAAACACCCCGTTTCCCCGCCCCGACCACCCCCAGCCGACGACACTAGCAACCCAGCATTTGCCCATCTTGACCTGTCTAATCTCAGCGCTCGCGAGCGGAACCGGCTCAAGCGCAAGGCTCGCAAAGACGGCCGGCCCGGTGGGTTCACGCCGGGTGCCGACTCGGCTCAGCCTCGCGATAAAGTCCGTATCGTCGAGGGAGAGTCTACCGCCGTTCCCGTCCCCGCCGCACCTTCAGCAGAACCAGCTCCACCCACCACGGTCGAGCCCTCCACCGAGTCTAGTACGGCCTCCCCGGCCCCGGAAACAGTCGCGGCGCTGCCCACCCCACCGGACCATTGGCCCTTCACTCGGTTGGTTGACCAACTCTGTTTGGACCTGTTTGATCCGGACTGGGAAGTGCGGCACGGCGCCGGTCTCGGGCTCAAGTCCATCCTCCGGCGCCACGGGGCCGCTGCCGCCCGCAAGCAGGGGTGTACACCCGAGGTGAACGCCGAACGTAACCAGCTCTACCTGGCGGATATAGCCGTACGGCTCGTCTGTGTCCTGGCCCTCGACCGCTTTTGCGATTTCGTGTCAGACCAGGTAGTCACACCTGTCCGCGAAACTTGCGCTCAGACCCTAGGTACCGTAGCCAAACACCTAGCTCCACTAGGTGTGGATCAGGCCGCGAACGCTCTCCTCCAGCTTGTCCACCAGCCCTGGACCCAAGCCGTAGCCCCGCGCCCGGGCGCCGCTCCCGTGACGGCCCCCGTATGGGACGTGCGCTACGCCGGGCTTCTGGGTCTCAAGTACCTGGTCGCGGTGCGCCAGGACCTGGCTGACCAACTGCTCAGCGGAGTGGTCGGGGCCGTCCACCTAGGCCTGCGTGATGCCGACGACGACGTGCGCGCGGTGTCCGCCGCCACCCTGGTACCCGTGGTGGACGTGTTAGTACGGCGGCTACCCGAGGTCCTCCCGGACCTGTGCCGAGCCCTGTGGGACGGTTTGCTGGAACTCAAAGACGATCTAACTCCGTCGATTGCTAGTGTCATGGAACTCGTGGCAAAGCTGTACCGCTACCCAGAGGTGTGCGCTACCATGCAGCAAGCCCCCCGGGCCGGATTCGGGGCCCTACTCCCGCGCCTCTACCCCTTCTTCCGCCACACGATGACCTCGGTCCGCCGCGCCGTTCTTGATACGCTTCTCACCTTCGTGCGTCTTGCGCCTGGTGATCCCTGGGCCGACGGCCAGTGGCGCTCCACCGACGCCCGGCCTCTCCAACTTCTGTACCAGAATATTATCCTTGAGACCCACCCGGCTGTCCTGCAGCTCTCGGTCGAGGTGTGGACCTCCCTGGTGTGGCGTCTGGCCCGCGACGCGGAAGCCGTTCCGGCCCCCGGCGTCCCGACCCCGCTGGCCGCCCACGTGGCCCCTCACCTCCACCCGTGGCTGGTCCTATTAGCCACTCCTGTGGGTTGGCCGCTCCATACCGCCGGGCTGTACGGCGCCCCGCCACCCGGGCAGGCCACCTCGCTCGCGACCTACCAGGTCCACCCGGTGGATACCGCCATGGTGCAGCAGGACCGCGGCCTGGTTCCGCCGGCCGTCGTCTACCGGAACCGCACGGCCGCCGCTCGCTCTCTGGGCCAGCTCCTGGCCGCCTTTGAGGTGGTCCAACGCCGCCATGACGTGCAAACTACTGACAGCACCTCCATGGACAAGTTCCTGGGCGAGTGCTTCCTACCCCTGACGCGGACAGGCACAGCCTACGGCCAGTGGGCCATCGCCACCATAGTTGAAGAGTGGGCGGCCGCTCGCGCCTTAGCCCATCGACTGGCCGCGGGCCCTGTCCGCGAGGTTCTACACCCACCGCTGATACAGACCTCCGAACTGGCCGCCCAACTACACACTGCCTTCCTCCACGACCTGGCCCTCCCGCTCTCTACCCCACGTCTGGAGCGGTGCGGGGCTCCGTACCACGAGCTTGTGCAGCTACTGGCTGGGCTGCATCACGATGCCACCTGTTTACTACGCGAGCTGCAGGGCGCGTCGGCTAAGGCGTCCCGCCTTCTCCCGGCCGAGCTACCGCCTATTGGAACCGAGGGTCCACCACCACCGTCGGGCTACTTCACCGTGGACTGGGCGGAGCACCTAATTACCCAGCTGTACCCGGCTGCCGTGGCCCACTTACCGACCACCAAGGCGGCCCAGGCAACGCGGGCGGCCTGCGAGGATCGGCGCGTTCGATTGGCCAACCAAATTGAGCAGTACCACACCGAACTCACGACCGTCCAGGTTCGCGCCCAGGCGGCCGTCGCCGGAGCTGTGGTGGCCATGGAGACCCTGCCAGACAAGCTCAATTCGGTCATCCGCGCCCTCATGAGCGCTGTCAAGCTGGAGGAATTGGGCGACCTACAACTGCGCGCGGCGGTCAGCGTGGCCCGCCTCTGTGCTCTGCTTGCTGCTGACGTCGCCCCCGCTACAGCCCCGTCCGACTCCTGGGCCCCACCTGCCTACGATGCTGACCTCCTGCGCCTGCCGTGGCCAGCGCAGAGTCCCGCAGCCAAGATCGTCAAGAACTTGTGTACATTGGTGTGCAGCGACCCGACCCGCGTCGTCAGCGATGATCAGCGGGACGGAATCCGGTCAGTGCGACAGGCCGCTGACGGATCGACGGAGTCGGGGACCAACCCGGCTAAACTGCATGTCCGCGAACCCGTGCAGGCCACCGTGGCTCAGGTGGCGGGTGCCATGCACCTTGCCCTGAACCATTCGAGCGCAACGCCGCCTGCCGGACTGTTGTTGACGCCACTCCTTAGCGACCCAGAGGATGCCACCCGTGCCTATCAGGGCAACACCCGTAAGGCCGCGACCGCTGCAGCGGCGACGGCCACCGGCGATGTAGAGACTTCAAGTGGCCGTGGACGGGGCACACGGGGCCGGGGCCGGGGTCGGGGGCGCGGCCGAGGAGCGGCTTCAGCCGACAATAGTCGACCCAGTACCACCCCATCGTCTCCGGTCAAGTCGGAGCCACCTGGTGACGATGGCGATATGGCTGTTGGTCCGCCCCTGGCTGGCGAAAACCAGGTACGAGCCAGCCGTGCCGTCCGTGGCGCCACGCTGGCGCTACACGCCCTGGCCACCGGCCTGGGCCCGACCCTCTTTTCCCGCCTGCCCCGGCTGTGGGATACCCTAGCGCGCCCGCTGGCCGCCGTGGGTTGCCTCGTCCCCGACCGGGAGGGTCCCGATACCGCGGTCGCCGCCCTGGATAACGCCCTTGCCGGCACGCTCATCCCACCCGTTCCGATCGTACCCAGCGACCTAATCGATGCACTTCTGCTAGTCCGGGCCCTTGGGCCGGCCCTTCACCCGAATCTTCACGAGGCCTTGCTGACGTTACTCCCGCAGGTCTGCACCGTAGCCCAGGCTGGGCGCGCCGACCTTCGCTACGCCGCCGCCGAGTGTCTGGCCTCCTTGGCCGCCGTCCTTCGTGACCCAGTCCTCACCGCGGTGGTGCGCCACTTGGTTCCCGTGTTGGGCCAAGTCCAGGCTCTGACCCGGCGCCAGGGCGCCGCCGAGACGATCTACCGGATTGTTAACGCCCTTGATTTGCAGGTCCTACCCTTCGTCATCTTCTTGGTGGTTCCCGTATTGGGCCGGATGAGCGATCCTGATGACGACGTTCGTTTGACCTGCACTAACGCCTTCGCCCACCTCATCAAACTGGTCCCGCTGGAGGCCGGCGTGCCTGACCCCCCGGCCTTGGCTGCCGACCTATTGGCCACCCGCGCTACGGAGCGCCGGTTCCTGGCCCAGCTGCTGGATAGTTCGCAACTCGAGCCCTACCCGCTCCCCATGCCCGTGAGCGTTACTCTCCGCCCGTATCAGCAGGCCGGAGTCGACTGGCTGGCCTTCCTTAACCGCTACGGGCTGCATGGGGTCCTGGCCGACGACATGGGGTTGGGCAAGACCCTGCAGTCCATCTGTATCTTGGCCAGCGACCACCACCACCGCGCCACGCGGTATGCCGCTACCAAGAGCCCTGATGCCGCGCCACTGCCATCGCTGGTGGTGTGCCCACCTACCTTGCTCGGCCACTGGGCCCAGGAGATCCGTACCTACGTGGCGAATCTGAACCCGTTGATTTATGCCGGACCCCCAGTGGAGCGGCGGCGCCTGCGTCCGCTCATTCCGCGCCACGACGTGGTCGTCATGTCGTACGACGTTTTGCGAAACGACCTGGAGGACCTTGTAGACCAGCACTGGAACTACGCCGTCCTGGATGAGGGTCACATCATTAAGAACGCTCGCACCAAATTGACCCGGGCAGCCAAAGCCGTGCGGGCCCAACATAGACTCATCCTCTCAGGCAGCCCCATCATGAATGGACCGCTCGACCTGTGGTCTCTGTTCGACTTCCTGATGCCCGGATTCCTAGGCACCGAGCGTATGTTCCACGAACGGTACGGCCGACCCATTCTGGCCAGCCGGGACGGGCGGAGCTCGTCGCGCGATCAGGAAGCCGGCGCCCTGGCCCTAGAGGCCCTGCACAAGCAGGTGCTGCCCTTTTTACTGCGCCGCATGAAGGAGGACGTTCTCGACGACCTGCCGCCCAAGATCATCCAGGACTACTACTGCGAATTAGGCGACGTGCAGCGCCAGCTCTACGAAGACTTTGCACGGTCCCAGACTACCCAGACCATCCGACGGTCCCTAGAGACCGCTGCGGGTAACGATGCTGACGACGAGGACAGTGGGGATTCAGGTCGTAAGCGCGGCCAGACCCACGTATTCCAGGCCCTCCAGTACCTGCGTAAGCTAGTCAACCACCCACTTCTCGTGCTCAATCCGGACCATGCCCGTTACGATGCGGTGATGGCCCAGGTGGGCCACGACGCGGCCCGCCTCCGCGAACTTGTCCACGCTCCCAAACTGCTCGCCCTGCGCCAACTGCTAACCGACTGCGGCATCGGAGGTCCCGGCGAGGACACCTCCGCGGCGGCTGCTGTGGCCGAGCCAGCGGTCAGTCCACACCGCGCACTCATTTTTTGCCAGCTCAAAACCATGCTGGACATTGTGGAGAATGACCTCCTCAAGGCCCACATGCCCGGGGTCAGCTACCTGCGCCTAGACGGGTCGGTGGACGCCCTCCGACGCCAGGACATGGTGACGCGATTCAACCAGGACCCTTCGATCGACCTGCTCCTGCTCACAACGCACGTTGGTGGTCTAGGCCTTAATCTCACGGGCGCTGACACGGTAATCTTTGTTGAGCACGATTGGAACCCTATGAAGGACCTGCAGGCCATGGATCGTGCCCACCGCCTGGGCCAGAAACGCGTGGTGAACGTGTACCGGCTCATCACGCGTGGTACCCTGGAGGAAAAGATTATGGGACTGCAAAAATTCAAGCTCAATATCGCCAACTCGATTATCAACCAGCAGAACAGTGGCCTGCAGAACATGAACACCAACCAGCTGCTTGACCTATTTAGCGTCACCGATGTCGGTAGTGGTCAAGCCGGCGCTGCAGCGGCAGACGGAAGCGGCAAGGAGGGTAGTGGTGACAAGGGCGGTCAGAAGCAACAGAGCGCCAAGGCCGTGCTCGATAGCATGGACGAGCTATGGGACGATAAGCAGTACAACGAGGAGTATAATTTGGACTCCTTTATCCAGTCACTGAACTAATTTGCACAAGACAGGCGACCAGATCACCTTGCACCCAAAATATAAATACTTTGTGATATTTGACTTGACCGTGTAGTGTAGCCCATAGGATGGACGGGGGAGGGGGATATAGCGAGGGCGGGAGGGCCAGGTCTGGTAGGCTGTAGTCGTCCCTGACGCGTCGGGACGAGCCACCTTCACTAGCACAGTCGCGGGGATGCCAGACAGTCCGGATTAGGGGGACCCGTACTCCGTCGTGCACCTTACCATATTTCTATTTTTGAGTGCCATCCATGTCATTTCACTCTCCACCCTACGGACTCCTGTGTGCCCTCTTCCATTTACATCCCTAACTCTGTACACAGACACAGCCTCTCGCATCTGCAGTGCCAACCTTGGTCCAAAATGGTCATCTATGGTGGAGGTACGATCGCATCCAGTCCCTGTTACCGTGCTGCCCTTCGGCGCCACGAATTGCGGCAACATGCTGATCGGTCTCCAATTCGTCCGACTCACCGGCAAAGCTCCGTCGGAACACGAATCTTAACCCGTTGAGCCCGTTTCCGCTTCCCTAACCCACCTAACCACTTCATTCACTGCAGACGAGGTGTCGGCCCTAGTGCTGGACATTGGCGGTACTTGGACCCGCGCGGGCTACGCTGGTGAAGACATCCCGAAGGTGGTCGTCC
Organism: Tieghemiomyces parasiticus; assembly: GCA_027575765.1. NCBI lineage: Eukaryota > Fungi > Kickxellomycota > Dimargaritomycetes > Dimargaritales > Dimargaritaceae > Tieghemiomyces > Tieghemiomyces parasiticus. The sequence continues at coordinate 59,330 of JANBPT010000049.1, read as the reverse complement.
CCAGCTGGGTAGGCACTACCGATGTGGGCGACGACACTATTTCCAAGTCCATTCGCAGCATGGGCGATATGTCTGCCGCAAACCCCGACGTCGAGATGGGTGACGCCACGGCAGAAGCCAAGCCGACGGAGGAAAGCGCGGCCGCCCAGAAGTATTACATTGGCGATACGGAAACCAGTACCTGGCGCCCCAATATGGGCCTCAAGTCCCCGCTAGAGGATGGGCTAGGTAAGTGAATCACGTAAAGCGGTAGGAGTTGTACCAAAGTGAAGTGGGGCAGGCTTCCCAACCCCCTCTTCGAGGTCAGACACCAGACATGCACTGACCACTTTGTCCCTCGCCCTCCCTATCCTCCCCCCTTTAGTAACTGACTGGGACATTTACGAGAACCTTTGGAACTACTGCTTCCAGAAACGCCTGCGGGTCTCCCCCAGCGAAAACCCCCTATTCGTCACTGAGACCGCCTGGAACACCCCGGCCCTGCGCGAGAAGCTGGTCGAACTCGCTTTTGAAAAGTTCGACGTCCCCGCCTTCTACGTCAGCAAGGACCCCGTCCTGACCTCATTCGCAGCCGGCCGCTCGACCAGTCTCGTCCTGGACTGTGGTGGCACGACGACCAGCGCCACCGCGGTCTTTGACGGGTACGCACTCAAGAAAGGTTTGTAGACACGTGCTATACGGGTGGCGAGGTCCTCCTCATTACGGGCTTGGGTGAACTCCCAGCTGAATGTCATCACCTGACGCGATAGGCTTCGGATTCGCTAACGCTCCGACGTATCTAACCCTCTTTACTCTATTGGGAACAGGTCAAGTCTACCAGAACGTCGCCGGTGACTTTATCTCCGACCAGATCCTGGCCCAGCTGAAGCGTGATCACCAGAAGGAGGTCGTGCCGCGGTACCAGGTCGCGCAAAAGCGAGCGGTCGAGGCGGGCCAGCCGGCGGATGTGGACCTGCGCGTGCTGGACGGCCCCACCGACCCTAGCTACCACCACCGGATGCAACTGCAAGCCGTGCACGAGTACAAGGAGCTGGTATGCCAGGTTTCGGAGACAACCTTCAACGCTGACGCCCTGCGCGCCCGCCCGCCCCGGGCCTACGAGTTTCCCGACGGGTATAACCTCCAGGTTGGCGTCGCCCGCTATGAGGTGCCCGAGATCCTTTTCCAGCCCGAGCGCTTCATTATCGACCGCACCCAGACCGTGCGACTCAATGGTAGTACCGTACCACTAGGGGCAGCGGCCCCAGGTGAATCACCTGCAGGTGTGGGCGCGACCCCCACCGCTGCCACGAACGGGCCCGCCGGGGGTGGTGACCTCCTGGGCGTACCCCGTATGATCTATAACTGTATCAACGCCTGTGACGTCGACATGCGGCCCCACCTCTTCAGCAACGTTATATTGACCGGCGGCTCGACCTTGTTCCCGGGCTTCGCAGACCGTGTCAATTTTGAGTTGCAGCACCTGGCCCCCGGGGTAAGTCAATATTTTTTTTGACCTTATAATCGGCGTCCCTTCCCTGCAACTGTGCGGCCTGGCACGCTCTCTTATCTACTAGGCCGCTGTAGCCGCGCTCCGTCTAACCCTCATCTCATGTATTGTACCTCCTTACTCCCCCTCCCTTCAGTCCCGCATTCGGATCCACGCTCCGGGCAGCACAGTCGAACGCAAGTTCAGTACGTGGCTGGGCGGCTCGATCCTATCGTCCCTCGGCACTTTTCATCAGCTATGGATCTCCAAACAGGAGTACCAGGAGTCCGGGGCCTCCATCGTCAATAAGAAGTGCCAGTAAATTCGACCGCAAATGTTGGTCCTTGTGCGCTATAGTGATGACCCCATACCGACCAAGTCCATCCGCGCAGCTAGCCAATGTCCCACTTGGTTATTTTCTGATAGACCGTCGAAATAGCCACAATCTATTCCACAGATTTTATCTGTCCGATTCTATTGCCTTTTCCCCTCTCTGTAGTTATCAGTATCAAATAAATGACCTGTCACATACGTTCCCCAGTGGGCGCTAACCAAGTGACGCCGGCGAGGGCCGCAACAGGACCCTAGGCATGGCACAGCGACGCTTACCCACGCTTAATATTATGGATAACATTTCCAATCGTCACTCCAAATGAACTCGCCTCCACCCCGCCCGCTCTGGACCAGCTGACCTCCCCACCCTCCGTAGATCGCGTTGCGTTAACAGTGATACTTATCCACATCGCAATATTCCGACTACCTCAGGGAGCGGTATAGGCTAGTCAAGGGGACCGAACCTGTAACGGGAGCAAAGGCGCCGTGGCTCCAAAGCCCCTCACCGGTAGCAGCTGGAGAATGGGCACTCGGATAATGCGGGCCACTCGGACCAAGGCTTTGGGATCGCCGTCACAGTCAGTTCACAATGGAGAGAGAGTGAGTGAGAGGTTAGAATCCAAACTAAATTGGCATCCATGACTTTGCTCGTTCACATCTCGATACTCTATTGTTCTGGTAATTTTTACACGTTTGCATTCGTATAATCAAACAGGCGGTACCCCACGCGGCGAATCCCGCCAACTCCTCTCTAATACGTTTTAAATATGCTCCCGCGGTTAGGCTTGTGTCTAGCCCATGCCCGCGTGACACTCCGCCAAGGCCGCCTTGTAAATCATGGCGGTTGGCCAGCACCTTACCTGCCTGACCGACCCATCCCGGGCGCATGGCTTGCCTGGTCACGCCTTCCGTCGCTACGAAGCTTTTCACGAACGGCCTGCTGTACCGACGCCCCGGCTAATACCGGGGGTCCCGATGCTACACCGCCGGTGGAGGGCCAGGGCGAGGCCTCCGCAACAACCGCGGCGGCCAAACTTGATTTTACAGCCGCACAGGAGAATCTGCTTGAGGGCTTAGTGCACGAGTACGCCCACCCAATACCAATCCACCCGTTTGATTCCTTCCGAGTCGTCCGCCGTTTGGAAGACGGCGGGTTCACGCGACCACAGGCGGTTCTGCTCATGGATGTGATTCGGAGCATGACGATACGCGCTACTGCGCCTGTGCACGAGGATATGCTCAAGAAGGCCGACCTGGACAATTCCATGTACCTGTTCAAGGCGGCGCTCACGGAACTACGTACCGAAATCCGGGTCCTCCGCCAGATCGACCGGGCAGCGCTGCAATCTGAAATCGATACGGTGGAGCAAGACATTGATAACTTGCGACATCGCCTGAGCGAGGATATGATCAACCTGCGGTCCGAGATCCAGATCGAACTCAACCAGTATAAATCTGACCAGCGCGAGCGCGTCCAGACCATGGCCGAGGCTATTCAAGAACTCAACGACACCTTCACCCGGTCCCTGGGCGCCGTCCGCACCGAGATGGAGGCCGTCAAGTGGGAGACCACCCGTAAGGGTATCATTGCCATCTACGGCGCCGTCGGGCTACTGCTGCTCCTGGCGATGATGATGCCGTCGCGTAAACCCAAGGTGGAACCGAAGGTTTCGACGGAAGACCCTTACAGCTTCGAGTCCTCCCCAGCTGCCGCATCCGAGCAAATCAACGGGTTCCTCAACATGTCCAGCGGTAGTGGCGGGAGCGGGCGTCGCCCGGCGGCGCGGTAGGGCCCGCAGATACTTGGGACGCCATAGGATTCAACCTAAGGAGGGGATGTGTAACTTGGAGTGGGCCGCCCCTACAAGCCCTCACGTACGTGAAACATTTGACAGGGTATAATTTGGCGAGGTCGTGACGGGAAGATTGGTAATTCCCTCAGCTTCGTTCGAGTCGGTATCATAAAAGGATCCGCTTCTATTCTTTGGCGTCATCAAAAGATTTTCCGTTGGCCCAGTTACCGAATGACGAATACTAGGTTAGCTGGTAAAACACATTAATGCAATGTAGCGAGGATTGAAGGTTTTTGCAATTTGGAAGGCCACACAGCCCCCCCCCCCGCAGGATATCCGCCAGCAGCGCTCTCTACCATGACAAACCATTGGTCGTTGGATGACGTCGACCCACCAACTAAGGCCTTATCTGTGAGGTGGCAGGAGGCATGCCCTGTGGGCCTGGGAATATACTAGCCTAAATTCCCTGCCCAAGCCCTCAACCACTGCCTTCCAAATGCATACCTGCGCCACGGTTGTATGCTACTGACCTTCCTACCCGCCCGCATTCCTTCAGACGTGACTGACTATTCCCCACCCGCCTCTCCACATCCATTCGGGCCAGCGCCGAAACGTGCAACCTGTCCAACGCCCTCTCCCTCCCCTTTCCCTCACATTTCTTTCACTCGCTTCCTTCTCACAATGTTCTCCCGCCGGGTACTGGCGGACCTGGCCCAGCGGGGCAGCCCGCGGTCCGCCTTGGGCGGCAAAACCTACAGTACGCGGCCCAAGGTGATTTTACCTCACCACCAGTACGTCATTCGTACCCCGCATCAGCGCCACAACATGCGACTAGATATCACCCAGTTGCCCCACTTTATCGGCGTCCGCTCGACGCGCGGCGTGCGGGAGTATAATGAGGACCGGTACAAGGTACGCGTTCTTCGTCTCGACTCCCAGACTGAACAGCAGCAGGCGGTATTCTTGGGCGTGTACGACGGGTAAGTACGACGATTCGGGTGACGTTTCGAACGTGGCGATCGATGACCGTAGGCCCGGGTCTCCATCTAGACTAGACAGAAGGGAACGTTAGGGCTGGGCTCGTCGCTCAACCGCTAGTTACATACTCCCCATTTTATAAAATTCCTCATTAACTTGCTCCTCTGTCCTTTATTTCATTATCAATCTTTATCTCTCTCTTGGTAGACACGGAGGCGCTCGATGCGTGGATTACCTGTCAGCTAACCTCCACCGAAACATCGAGGGTGTGACATTGGCCGACGTGCGACCGGTCCTACGCCACCTGCAGAACCTGGGCGAGTCCTGGCAGGAATACGAGCCGGAGCTCCTCCTGGATGCCATCGACCGGGCGAGGTCCCGGGACCCCCAATCGACCAACGACTACCACATGTCCCTCCCGACCCGTCTCACCCTGGCCTTTCTCAAGACCGATCTGGATTTGTACCGCAATGAGACAATCAAAGACGGATCCACCGCCTCCGCAGTCCTAATGGAAGCCCTCGATGGGCTGCCGTTCTGGTCATCCGACCACCTACGGCTAACCGCCGCCAACGTAGGAGACACTAGGTAAGCGCAATCCCCATTCTTCGAGCCTATAACTCACCCGCCCCCATCCGCGCGCGCAAGGCTTAGGGCACCTGCCCCTGTTCCACGTGTGCGTACGTATGTCCGCTCCTCCCGCGTCGGCAACCGGGCGGGCCATGACGACCATTAACCAGCCCCCCCCACTTGTCTCACCTTACCCATCCTCGCCAGAATCATCGCCTGTGATGCACACAGCGGCCTGGCCCGCGAACTGAGCCGGGACCACCATGCCGATGACCCGGCCGAGTTGATCCGGATTAAGCGCACCGGTGGCTTCGTGGATGCTGATGCCTTTGGCGAATTTATGGCCCTAGGTCGGGTGGCCAACACGCGGTCGTTCGGCGACCGGAACCTCAAGTCATTCGGGGTGATTGCGGAACCCACGGTATTTCAACACGATTTCAGCACCAAAGACCTAGCGTTTCTAGTCATAATTACAGACGGTATCACATCCGTACTAGACAACCAGGAGATCATCGATCTGGTAAGCAAACCTATGAAATGGGGGAGGTGGTTAACTGAGACTAGGTCGCCTGCTGAACACCTGCGAATGCAACAACCATTGAACTCACGACCAGGTGAATTTATCCACTGTCCCCAAATCGTTGGGGAGGGGCTTGTATCATAACCCTTCATTAGATCCGACCTTTCAGCGACCCGACCCAGGCCGCTATCGAACTAGTGGACATGGCCGACCGGGCGGGTTCATCCGACAATATGACTGCCCTGGTAAGTTCGTGCATTATTAATTTAATAGTGTGGAGAGATGTACACCGTCTTCGGTGTTTTCCCCTTTCCAATCCATCGCACTTTACAAGTACTAATCACGTCTACCATTTCACCCGCCCCCCATACAGATTGTGGCCCTGCCCGGGTGGAACCCGGCCCTGGTCACCCACCGACCACCGGTCACTACGGACCGGGATAACGGGCGAGATCCATCTCTCGGCAGTCTGATTGGGGTCCGTACAGAGGAGGGTAGCTCCCCCGTGGACCTGGATGCGGGAGCGACCCGGCGCCATGGTGGCTGGATAGGAGCGAGTAGCCGTCGTCTGGACGGTACCAAGGGCAAGGTTGACGTGCCCATCCGAACCCTCCTGACCCGCCTTTACGCCAGTGCGGAAACTTTGTCGCTGTCGGCTACGCCCCAGCCCAACGGGGCCGCAATCAAGCTAAATGCCCGCCAAATCCGGGAATATCTGGCGCAGCACGCGGTCGCCCTGTCGATGGACACGGCCGTGAGCGAAGACGGCACTGGTTCGCCCATTGACACACCCAAGACAGTGGGTGAGGTGAGCGCAACTAACGCGCGCATCGTCCAGTTATCATATACTGTCCTAGGGCGTACGGGAGACCCGACAGCCCAGGATGGAGAGGAAGGGTTGACCACCGACGAATTATATCGGGCCTGGCGACTCCTGGACGTTAAGGCGTGGACCACCGCTCCGACTGAGTAGGTGAGTGGGTAGCCGAGCGGATCCATGTTGCGCAATACTAGTTGTATTATTTTTTTATAAGGACCCCGCGACCTGGAGTCCTCTCGGTAAGGGCGGCCAACTGACAGCTAGAAGTTTACGCATGCCCCATTTCCTGTAATTTCAATGTATTAAAGTTATTGTCCTCCGAAAGGTTCAATATGTCAATCGGTAGCAATTGATGAAGTAATAGCTATCACGACTATCAACCTTGTTGCAAAGGGACAGCCAGCCTAGCTAGCTGGGGTCAATCTTCCTCTATTACTATTTGGGGGTCACTGAACAGCAGCCCCTTCGAATCAGACCTAGAGGATCGGGCTGAATTGGGTCTTAACCAGTAACCTTATCATGGATTATTAACCAAGGTGCTGGAAGGTTGACCAATGTGCTAAATTTAATGATAACCCGGCTGGAGAACACCAGCCATATGCCCACCAAAGAAATACAGAAATGTAGAATGAGGATCAGGATATACCAGAAGTAGAGTAACGGGTGTGCCCAGAGGGGCTGCGAGAGAAAAATGTGGAGACCTCTGGTTCGCTGTGACCGCAGAGTTAAGTGCCTGAGGCGACCCAAATGGCAACAGGTGAAGGTGTTTTAGTGCGGCTGTTGTTCGTTTTTCTTGAACAAGTTCATAAGCCTCTCACGCTTACGCAAAGGACGCTGGGGGTTCGGCGCGTACGAGCTCGCTTCGCCCTGGGGCTGGTGCATCGGATTAGGCATACGGTTAGGCGAGCTATATTGCCCCGAGAACGACTGCGGTTGGGGGAAGGACTGCCCATACGGAATGTTCTGTTGTCCTGAGAATGACTGCTGCTGGGGGAGGTATTGCACATACGGCTTGGATTGCTGCGGCTGCGGCTGCTGCTGCTGCTGCTGCTCCGGCTTGGCGCTATATTTCTTATAAGCTTTGGTAACAGCCCAGCCTGCCACTGATGCGGCAAGACCGTTCCTGAACTTGTGCTCATCGCTCATCTTGGCAGCAGCCACACCCGCACCGGCCATGATAGCGGCCGTGCCTAACCCTCTTTCGTTCTGGCCTTCGGGGTCACCATTGTAGCTACCATGAGGTGACGAATACTGGTCACTGGCGAGGACGGTGCTGGCGAGGCCGAGCAGAGCCACCGAGGCGACCATGAAGGACTTAAGCATGATGAGCTGAAGATCAAAGACTCTGACGGAAAGGGGCGGGAAATAGGTTAACTTGGGGTATTCCCCAGGACACGACCAATAATTATGATGTTAAAGCAGGCGAGGTGAAGGACCAGGAGGGGTGTGATGTGTTGGCTGATATACTTGAAAGAGTGTGGTGGGCGGATATCGTATTTATATGGGCACTGGATTCGCCCTGATTCGGGATGATCCGAGAAGCCTGTTATCATCAGGATAATCCCCTTTCTTTCGTTGGTATTGAAGGTGAAGAGGCCGTGAAGAAGTCCCACTGGTCATACGATGCAGGGAAGCAAAGGAGAGAGTCGGTAGAAGCACAGAGCCACATTGAGAGTCTGGCGACCACCGTTGCGTAAGTCTCGCTGCCGTAAGCGGCTCGAAGCGCTGGAGGGGGGACAGAGGGTGGTACCAATTCGCACCTCTGGATAGCAATGCTTTAGGGAGCTGACCTGCTCCGTCTGAGCCGGCGAGGAGCTCAGCCAAACATCAAGGGCGCGGTAGTCCGGGATGTGCCAAAAATTGGTCACCAGCGGATAAACAGTGTAATGTCCGCTCTGAGCATGTCCCTATGAGCGAATTACTCAGCAATTGTGGGTAGGCCGTCACACACGTTGCCCATTATTACGCTCTATGCTTGGCAAAGGTGATGTTATATTCACCTCTATGACCTTGGTGGCGTGAGCCGTCGCCCTCGGTCGGCCGCATTCGTGCTACCGTCCTTCACCTCTCCGCCTCCCCTTCCTGTCCAATTTGACGGCTCATTTGAGTGTCCGGATCAAATAGCGTGTCCTGGTGACACTCTAGAGAGCTCGCCGGTACCCAACTAGGGCCTCTCGGCGGACATACCCTCGTCCTAGAAATTGGAAGGCGCGGACATATGAGAGGCTTTTCTCCCTCTCACTCGCCCTCACGCCACGGTCTTTTGCTAACGGAGGGTCCATACGACGTGTTGCTTCCAATGCAACGTGCTAAAGAGACGGCATTGAATGGCTCGGTTGCCCCTCTCTCGCAGACGCTGTGGTTTTAAGAAAAGATTCACTTCAATTGATTATCTATACTTAACAGTTGGAATTGAGCAGTACGTTTCTCCGCTTTCATGATCAGGCATTGTGTGTTATTGACCATCGCGACAGCGCACGTACAACGTCTTCTGCCCCCTTTTCCAGCTTTCTGGAGTTGCCGAAAAACTTCGGCCTCTGGCCACTTTGCCCTTACCACGGACCGAAAGTTTCCCATGGGTAAGAAGGGCCCCAGTAAGGAAAAAGGCGCGTCTAAGTAGAATGGGTGCACAGCTGGCTCGGTCCGCTTCCAATACGAATGTTCCGGCGTGTAGCCTGTCGCCGGCTAGATACAACAATGCCTCCTATTTAATATACGTTTGATCTTCAATCAACCAGCGGGTAAAACGTTGCATTTCCAACACTGGTTAACCGTGGGGCTCGGGTAGATGCCCTAGAATCCGATAGGGAGGAGGCTTACAGGGCTTTACCTGCATGGCGCCAACGTAAAGAGATAGAGTTGACTAGCTACACGGGGCGGCGCATCAATCACGCCCCTAACCGTCACCTCTCGTGCAACCAGCCGTCGGTGGCCCATCGGCCTCCTCAACCTGCAACCCTAATATATATAGAATAGCCGAATGGCGGATCAGCAGCCATACGTTACGGGCCTGAAGCCGCTACAAGGCATTTGTTACTGATAAGGGCGTAAAAAAGACAACGGGAGTGCGTGGTGAACCGCGTTCCGTCCACTTATGACCAGTCCAAATGGGGCATTTAATGCTAGACCACTGCGCTTGGCTTGGAATCCACCCAACCTTACATAGTTTCTGACCTTCAACGCACTAGCTGCGCCAATGGCGGAAGTTTGCCGGGCCACTGGATAAAAATAACGGTCAAGCGGCAGAATTATTGTTACAGTCTGATTACCCCCTGCCTATTGGCCATGCCAAATATATTATGCCATTAAATTCGACCTGTTGACATATCCCTATTCGATACTTACAAGCTTCAAACAAAGCCAATGAGAAATTCACACCATGTTTTTATGAATGAAGGAAGCAAACGGGCGCCACCCTACTGTCTGTAACAGTTTGACACCTTATTGTCTATACCAAGAACTGCGATGGTAATGTAGCGCGTTGTCACTACGGTGGTTGGACCCGTTTGTCTTGTCACGACACTGAGGACAGTTGTCTCTAGCCAAAGACCATTCAACCCAGTTTTTTTTACTCTATACCTGTGGAGCACCCTATCTCTTACGCTCTCAATCGTCCTCGCCCTCCTCTGCCTCGTCGCTTTCTGGTGATAAAAGCCACAGGTTACGCAGGGTGTAGCAACGCTGGCGGTTGGTTCGGATCGGTCGGGTAAAAGCAGACCAACGAGTGGGTATCACAGGCCGCCGCCACCACCCCTCACCGAGTGTGCAACGCGACCACCACCTACTTCTCGCCGCCGATTGCTCCGGTTCTTTTATTTTTTCCGTTCGTGACCCCCCGGACAGCGACCAGCTTTATCTTATACACTCTTTGTCCCCCCCCCTCGCCATTCATCTATAGCCACATACGGTTTCCTTGGGGGACAGATCAAGCCGTAACCAGCCCCATCTTTCCCTACCAAAGCCGTGGACTTGTCATTAAAAAAAACGTGGTGTTCTTTCGGAGCTATGATACTGGCCTGTCGATGTCCGACTTGTGCTCGTTTCCTCTGCGCCACCGGTTTGAGTTACCAGCCATAATGCCAGGCTGGCAGGCCGAGATGTGACTTTTCTTTCTTCAAACGCGATAAACTTTTACTTTACATGCTCATGACCCTTGGCCCACCTAGCCGTTTCCAATGGAGTCTGCCGTTTTATCCCTGAGCTCTATCTTCCCTCCCCGCCTACTCGTTATATTGGACCAGACTCACTTCCCCGACTATCTTGCTCGCTATTTTTTTAACTGCGCATCCCCTCTGTCACTTGGTCCAAGGGTTAGTCATACAACCCAAACACTACCGCAGACCCCAACTAAGCAGCCGGCTGGCACTGAATTCTTTGATAGCCGTCTACCCTTTAGATACAAGACATTATTAGTCCTACGAGAATCGATATACCTTTCTCTACACCTGAAGGGTTCTGGTTAGATATTGAATCCGGCGGATAATCGGGATCCTAGCGCTCTCTATCCCTCCACTAGACTTATTTACCACCTTTTGAACGCCAGCCTTTCCTTACGAGGGTCAAGTCCTATTAAAGCCCCGGGGCGCCACCCAGGCTGACCACGCGACATTGCCAACCCTCTCTTTTTAGCTTCCGTGCCTTTGTATTACGGACACACCTTCAATACTAGTGTTTAGACTCCACTGCACGCCAAACATCCTCTGCCATCCACTATTCTACATTGTTGCCTATTCGCTTACTTGGCCTAGTATGGATAACCCGCGCTACACTTGGGGCTCTGGGACCACCCTGGCCAAGGAACCAGCCCCGCGCCGCTGGCTGACAGGCGAAGACACGTCATGGGGCACGGCCCCCACGACCACCCTCGGTCGGACTACTCTGGCCGTCGTCCTCACGCAAGCCGTCCTGACCACAATCCTACAGTCCCTCGTTCTGGCCTCCCAGTACCACCAAATTCGACTGGCCAAGTCCCTCCGGGACCGACTTCCTTCGCCTCGCATCAACGACATGGCGACTCTGGGCGCAGTCAGCATTGGAAGCTTTGTTCTCATCCTGAGCACCTATCTCGCCCTCTTTTACTGGTGGCGAGCCATTGCGCGACGGTGCCCGGTCCGCACCGCGGCCCTGGTTGGTTTCAATAGTGTGCTCACTTGCCTCGGCTTGCTCCTTACGCTGGACATCCCTGTTTTGACCCGACCCAACGTAGCCCGCGTCATGGCCACCTCGTCAATACAGTTCGCCCGCCACTTGCCGGTTTACACCATCCTCACGAGCATTATTCTCGTCATCTGCACCCTAGCCCTGACCGCCCTGGGCGTCGCCTTGAACTTACTGCTCCCCCTTCCCGACGTCACCTTTTATACTGACGGCCTCCTCACCCGGGTCCGCCGGACTTTTTCTTCTCTAGCCTTTAGCGCGTGTGTCATGAGCATGGCCGAGTCCATGGCCTTCCTAGTCGTCGACAGTAACCCGGCCAATATATTACATTTTGTCGGTGGTGTCATCATCACGGCACTCATCCCGGCCCTCGGCTACCTGTGTCTGCAGAACGTCACCCACCTCTGCTACCTGGGCTACCTCGCCACGCAGCTTTTAGCCATTGCCTATTTCATCGCAACGTTGGTCATCACGGCCAACCGCTCACCATCCGTGCAATACATGTCCGGTAATGCCACCATGCTCGCATACCTGTTTATTGCTTTTTCCCTGACCATGATTGTCGGACTGCTGGCAATCACAGGCTTTCAATACTACCAAATTATACGCGTATGGACCAAGGAACGCCAGGCATCTACCCCCATGGAAACCTGAGCTAAGGGCTTCACATTACGCTCTCGCCTGTCCATTTGCGTTTTACAATTACTGTGGCATAGAACGGCAAGGGTACTTAGTTTTGGCGTGTAATTGTTGGTGTGTGGCGTCGGTATTGTCTCCAGTCTAGCATACAAAGTATCCCAACAATAGTAAATAATATACATATACCGACCCGCTGGATTGATAGGGGACGGTGTGATGCACACTCTCATACACCACTAGCGTAATTTGTGGGTGATAATTTTGGGTTGGCTCTTCACCTTGCCTCAAATCAGGCACAGGCTATTGGAAAGCTATCACCCAGAAGCAATATTGTCCACCTCTGACTAGCAGAGCTGTTAGAGGGTATACCAACACTACTGTTCTTTACAATCGCTTTACCTATGTCCAGAGAGCTGCATTGTTTGAGCTATAACCCAGAAATATACCAACAATCCGCCACAAAGCTGATGACAATTCACAAGGCTACGGCCAACCGACCCAAGGGGAACCCCCCCCCAAACATCTAAGGGCAGAGATCGGTGAGAGGCTGATTGCTATGCCCCAGCGATGAGGTGAGCACCCCAAATTGAACGCAAAGCCCTGCGGGGTATGGGGGTAGATAATGTGACAATATCGGGAAAAAAAACTAATGATGGCGAAGGGACGTGATTGTCAGTGGTATACCTAATTTGGGTTACAGTAGCACATCGACTCTGGTGGTCCGCACAAAGGTCATCTTTCTGGACGATATGGACTCGGATCTAAAGCCACTCTGAGCCCCACCCATCCCTTGCAGAACTGGCCCGGGACGCCACCCTAGCAATTTATCCTGGACATCGGCCATATCGTTGGAAAAACCTTATCTGGCCCTTTCTAGCCACACATGGGCCCTCGACGGAGCCGAAGTTGGTCCTGACTCCACCTTCCGGATTGGCCCCGGCCTACCTTACGACCCGTTGCATCGGCCTAATGGAAGGTGGAGAGGAGCATGCTGATCCTTCTATACTTCGTACTCTCTCCATGGCTGGATTTGCAATGGCCTACTCTTCATTGGGATTGGGCCAACTTTCAATGCTACGTGTATGGCCTAATCCGTTCTACAGTGTCGTCGGTCACCCGCGGTACTGCGTCGACGACTTACAATGGATTTACCCTGCCGCCTTCTGGATATGCATGGCCTTGTTTCCATTATCCCCCCTCCCACACCTTTCTATTTCCCATCTCCTCCCTTCCCAGTGGAACTCCCTCACCTCGGAGGTGCAATCGCGCGCGCGCTGGTCTTTTCCCAATCGTCCTCCCATAGAGGAGGTCTCTGGCGACAGTGTGATGCAGGAAGTGTGGCCTAAAGCGGTGATTAATTCGGACGACTGCTGAGCGCGCCATGGTCTGATGTAAACAATGAGATGTGAGAGGGGAACGAGGATCTGCCGGTTGGGTGACCTCTTATAAATGTTTCTGGGTCCGCCGCCAGTGGCCTTCACCCCCGCTACACATTACGACCACTTCGTTGTCCCATAATTTTTTCCTATCCCTTGTTACCCTAGCCACCTGTCCTTGATCCATTTAATCTGACCAGGACCTACTCCGAGAGGTTTTCTTGCACCTTGTAAATTGATTTAGCCTTACCAGATTTTTATCCATTTTTTTAATTAACTCGCGACCATCGTCCGTCGACGCCCCTTTCAACCCCTGAGTTATCCTCCCTCCCCCTACGCCGTTGGTAACCACAGGCCGACCTCTTACCTTATATTCTGGTCACTGGAACTGTTTACCTCCTCCTCTACCTTCTTTAGGCCTAGCATACGTCTGTATTTTGCCTCGACTGGCTGACCGTCCCAAGTTCAACGGCAATACCTCCATCATATGGTACTGACTGAAAACAAGGGCCAGTTATTCAAAAACGAGGAACCACTGGTAGCTCCAACTGGCTGGCGCAAAATGGTGTCCGTCGCGGTAAGTATATCCCCTCTTGGCCGGGAACTACAGACCCTATCTATGCCGTACCTTGTCCCGGCATTTTCCCGACTTCAACATGGTCCTTGGGAGAGCATCTTGAGACTGCGAACGCCTTATCCGTATCGCGTCTCCTGGCACCTTTGGCCCAATCTCCTTTTTTTGGAGTATTCTGATCATCGTCCTTAGTAACCCGTCCCTATACAATCCATCGCCCCACCTATTCCCATACATTTTCACTTGCGACACAGTTTCCCAAGACTTGGCTGACCCGGGGGGTTCTCCTTTTAATTGCACTACAGGCTATTGTGTGTATTGTTCTCGAGGCCATCATTGCGGCGGACCACTTTGATGCGATGGATAATGGCATGGACATGGGGGAAACCCCTGGCAGTAGCGCCTTCGACCTGAGCGGTAGCTTTTCCCCGTCCAGCCCGGGCGGGATACATCGCCGTCACGACATGGCCGCGCTGATGATGAAATCGCGCCCCGTGCTGATTTACCACGCCATCTTTGCCGCTTCTGTCGTGTTCGACGTGGCGGCGTGGTGGGACGCTCTCCTGCACAGTAATTTGTTCCTGGCCGGTTCGATGATCCTGTTTAACGGCATGCTAATCTTGTACAGCGCGATCCAGTACTTCCAGCACCGCAGCCTTATGACCTTAAGTGACGATACCCATGATTTCACCATGACTTCCTCGCCCCTCGAATTTGGCCTCATTGCTACCGTGTCGACTGTCACCCTGGCCTTGGTCGCTGTCGCATACCCACTCTACCGACTCTTCGCTTGGAGTTTCTACGAGAAGCTTGGCGCCGACCTGCAGTTGCGCCGGATGAACTTGCAACATGGCTTTTTGCTCACCCTTCTCAAGCTGGACCTCTTCTTTTTCATTTCTTACGCCGTCCAGATGGCCACCTTGGTCCTCACCGTACGGGATGTGGGTAATATTTTACGCATCAGCATCACACTGCCGGGGAGTCTGATCGTCCTGGGACTGGGCTTCTATGGCCTACTGTACGAGAAGCGCGGTGCCATGTACGGGTTCCTGGTGGGGTTGGTCCTTGGCCTAGCTTATATTCTGTTTGAGCTCATCTACATGGCCGCCCACCACTCCACTGTCGACGATCCGTACGCCAACAGCCGCTATTTTTTATACTTTTTCACCGTAATCCTAATCGTCCTGATAATCCTGAGCTTGACTTGGGGTATTTTGTGCCTCCGCAACGTTGGACGTGGGCTCCTACAAGCCCGGCGCGAAGCCAAGCAGTCGCCTCTCGCCGCGCCTCCAGCCTATCACGGTTTTAAGCCCGAGACTGAGGCGGACCCACTGCGGCCCCTGGGCGGCCGGCCAGCCCCTAATTTTGCCGAGCTTCGGCCCCTGAGCAACATCGAGATTGACTGAACGGGTCCGTCAACTGGTTGGTCCTTTTTGTACTAATTGGTTCTAGGGTCTCCGGTTCTGTAAGCGAGGCCCTGGGTTTCCCGCCCTAAACCACTCTACCCTCGTGCTACGCTATTTAATATAAGCTCTCAGCTACCCTTGGCGTACTTAGAAATAAACCGATTGCGAAACAGGAAAGTAGTACCTAAAGTAGAAAAGGTTAATGGGCTAATCGTCAACAATGCAGTTTAGCTTGTATGCTAAAACTCTAGCCGTCCGACCCTTTAAGTGCGCTTTCGACCTCGCTTCTGCATCATTCCATACATATATACAGTTCATTCTGCAGGCCTATCGATCAATACTAGAGAGGCACAGTCCATTGTCCTGGTCTATCAGGGTGTCATGGATAAAACTAGGCGGTCAGTGGCGATCCGCCTAAACCATCCAATGCGCTAATAACCAAGGCAAGAGGTCATTCTACTGTGGAAGAGGCTGTGGTGCTGACTACCTATTCGTAGACACTCAAACATAGCGGGTACTGCTGGAGGCAAAAAAAAACATGGGCTTTGGGCAAACTATACTTATCACCTGGGTGGGCATGGACCGTACCTCGCGGCAACCCGGGCTAGCAGTTCTACCCACCAAACGGCGAACGTCGGAGAGGGGCAACGGAGACTTAAACGGGACTGGACGGTCGCAGCATCAGCCCATGATGCCAACAGTTAGACAGACTTTGTTCGTCATACCGAGCGGTGGTGGATATCAATAGTATGTATGCCTTTTTTTTTCCAGGAGCGAACTTGACCGGCGGAACAGCACACCAAGATACCTCTTTTCTTAGCTCTCCTCATATATCGCCGGTATATCCTATCAGCGGTACCAGCCTGCTTTGCGCAATGATGCCACAGGTCGTGGACCGAGTCCGACAGGCTCGGATATAATCGCCTGGCTGTCTGCGTTTACACCCCCCGCCATCGTGTTGATGAATGTGTAAGGCCCCATCTCCGCCTTCCAGAGTGACTCAAGTCTAATCCCTCACGAGTCAATCTTACTGTCCCCGTCTCCGCAGGTAGAAGATCTCCAATTGGCCGTGCACCTTTACACCATGGACCGGGGACTACGACATGCAGTGTCACAGCCCACGCATGGAAGGGGCTGGACTCTAAATTTATCCGCGGTAGCCGGCCTGGGTTATTGTTTCACTCGTGCCCACGCACGCTCACCATCCAAGACAATGGGTCAGGTAGATTCATTCGGCTAGAACAAAAGGAATTCGGAGTCTCTGCCTTTAATCCTGCACTTCCACGACTCTCTCCAGGAGATGGGCGACCATTGTGTCTTAATAGACCAGGGGGGAGGGGGTGAGGACAGGGTGACTCTGAGGTAAGTCGTTAGATCCTATTGTGTTTCGGTCTGCTGGTCAAGTGCATCCAGCTTTTTAATCGGGGAAGGGGAGGGCCTCCGGATTGCTATGCCATTACCACCCTGTTGTGATTAGTAAGGCCGCCCGGGTTTGCTTGGGCCTCACGGCCCTAAACGGTGTCCCACGTCTAGCCCTCCTCGTCCTCAGTCCTTATTCCCCATTCGGCCTCTTACTATTACCATCGATTGCACCATTGCCGCGACGATTTCACCCCGTCATTGTTTGCGCCCTGCCTTTTTTTGACCCCCTCACTCTCATCTTGATGCGCACCGTTGCAGGGTCGTGTGATCCCTTTGCATCTCCCCGCTTTTATAGGGCGGTCTTATCAACCTTACTAGAATGGGTTATCCCGCCACCCTGCCTACCGCCTATTGTGCTTATACCCCCTCTCTCAATCCCCCTTAACCTTTATTTCTTGCCAGTCGCCCCCTTGCTTTTACTCGATTTGCCGCTCTCACGCCTTATATAACACCGCTACCCGCCGCACCCCGGAGAGCCATTTACGTCCCGCTTGCCTGTGACCCAAATCCTCCCCCTCCCTACGCTCCGCTCTCCTACACGGCTTCCACTTCTTCACCCACCATTAGTATTCCCGCCAAGTCGCCGTTCCATACTTCACCTCTCTCCTACCATTAGGCCGTTAAACCCGTCTGACGCTCGATCCGTAATTGTTGACTCTTCATCCTTCCCAGCCAACCTGGTGCAACTACTTCAACTTTCCTGTTAAATAACCCTCCCCCTTCATTCCGCATTATTTATCGACAGCTATGGTTCACTCACCGCCAGGGTTCCTTAAGCCTATCATCCTGGTTCCGAACGGCGACGTGATCCACGCCCGGCCTAAGCGTTCACTTGTCCACCGCTTAGTAAGTTCATCCCCTGATAAACCCCACTTGCCAGCCCGCTCGTCGGTACGAAGGCCTGGTGGTGGGTCCCAAACTCAGGAGTAGAGTGGCGCGGTGTAAGAGGATCTGCAGGAGAACTGTACGGCGTTCTCACCCGACCCGCCCCATAACCACAGCCACCACGTACACTACCCCGCCTTGATTAGAATTGTATGGCCTGGCCCACTGCTATTCCCTGGCTAAAATTATTATACGTTTGATACCATCCGCCACGTCCTGCAGATGCCGAGCGGGCGGATTGCCGCGATTTCCCTGGTTATTATTCTGTGTTTCGCCATCGTGGCCGTGATTGTGGAGTCTTTGGTATGGTCGGGCCTCATCAACCAAATCAATTTCTCGTATTGGGCCCAGGCCAACAACGACGCCGGCGACTTCTCTAACCTCAACACGTTGCAAAACTCCAAGCCTGTGGTTGTCTACAATGCCCTAATGATCACGGGGCTGGTATTCACTTCAGTAGCCTGGTGGGATGCGGTAAGTGAATGAACTGCCAAGCGTGGCGGAGCGGTGGTTCTCGCAGTAACGTGTCCCCATCATATCCCACGTGTTTTGGCCTACATAACCCCCGTAGCGCAACGCCCAGGTTGACTTGACTTTCAGAGGTCTCGATGATTTCAGTAAGCCCCAGTTCTGTTCAGCCCGGTGCCTCGACGAGGCTTTGGTACTAACCTTGAATCCGCCCCCACCCTCGCTGCCAATCCACCTAAACATACGTCAGCTCGTCCACAAAAATATATTTCAGGCTGGTGCACTGCTGATTTTCAACCTCTTTCTCCTGGCCTACAGCATCGTTCAGTACTACGAGGTTCCAACGGTAAGCCAAGGGTCCCAGCACGACCCGTTCAGGTGGCACCGTAGGTCTATGGCCTAACCTAATCACCACTCACCCTAATTCACCCCTAATAATACCCCCACTCCTCTTCCTACATATGCACGTACTATACCTCCTGCTTAGCTCTCCTACGACGAGGTGAACATCATCCTCGATCGTTATCCTCAAGTGACCATCCGCAATACGCTCACTTACGAGTTCGTGCTTGTCGGTATCCTCTCCCTATGGACGCTCCTCATGTTGGCGCTGGGCTTCCCGCTGTACCGAGAGTTCTCGTGGAGCTTCTACAAGAAGCTGGGCGCGGACGTGGACATTAAGCGGATGAACCTCCACCACTTGGTCCTTACCACCCTGCTCAAGATGGACTCCTTCTTTCTTCTGGCCTTCGTAATCCAACTCCTGGCCCCGGCCATCGTGTCAGGAAATTTCGCCCCTTGGTCGCGCCTCATCGCCGCTTTCCCGCTGGTTGCGGCCATTGTGACGATCGGGGCCATCGGCCTGAACCGCGAGCAGCACTCCCTTATGATGGGCTTTATCGTCGGCCTAGGATTCGTTCTCGGCTACGTAGTCTTGGAGGTTACCCTGATGGCCACCCGCGCCAACGAACCCAATGATCCCTACGCCTACTGCCGCATCTTTGTCACCTTTCTAGGTGTCATCAATATCGCCCTCATTTTCATGTCGTTCGGGTACGGCCTGCGCTGCTACCGCAACTTTGATCATGGTCTCAAGGCCGCTCGCCGCCGGTCCGCCCTGATGACCTCCGGTGAAGTGGTTACCACGTCAACTAAGGGCCTTTACAATCGCTCGGTTGGCGAGAAAGCGAGCGGGTCCAACGGCCGTCTCGAACGGACTGCGGTCGCTAACGGTGAGACGGAAGCGTCGCCCAGTATGGCGACCCTTCCACCGCGTCTGATGATCGATTAGGCGTAGGGGGACCATGCTTGCCTGGTTTAATTCTACATTCGCCCCCCCCACTATTCCGTACACTTTTTCACCCATACTATTTTCTGCCTGCCTCTTTTTACACCATCATCAGGGACCTCCGTTCTCTCCCTTACTTCGTTAGGCATCACCCGTTGGATTTAAGGGTACGATGTTCATTCCATCTCTTCCTTTTGTCTTTTCCCTGTGCTATACTTATGTATATATACATATCCCGCTCAAACCACCAATTGTGGCTGGAAAAGTGTGTGGAAAACGTTGCCAGGGAGGGACCTCATAACTCCTGGGGCGGTTGGGTACATACTACGGACCACTGGAGAGTGAATTCCTGCACGTGCTTGCAGGGTCAAGTGTAGCCACTCTTGCCGATGGAACAGGCTGTTGAGCCAAAGGGAGATATGGGAAAGGCAGGATTAGGTAAATTGGCGATAACACTAGTTTCCAAGGGGTGAAAGACTTAAGGGTGGGTACGGGGAGTGTCAGCGGCAAATAGGGAACCTTCTCCCTTCCAGACACTGCAGCAAACTGTATTATGTAATAGAACTATATGGAACAGCCTACGGCTCCCCGTTCCTTCCCTTCTTCGGCATTATATATAATAATCACAATTACATGTCCTCATCATCGTCGTGGTCCCCGTCATGGTCGTAATATTCCTCACGGTGCGGCCGCGGGGGTCGCTGAGGTGATGAGTCGTCACCATCTACGTCCACCTCTTCCTCGTCGTCGCCCCGACCGTTGTTCCGAGATCGACTATTTTCGAGGAACCCTTGTAGGTCGGGTGGGATTTCCGACATTTGGACGGACGGAGCGCCCTGGAGAGACCGCAGTTGCTCGAGGACCGACCGGCTCAGGTCCCGAAGGGACGCCGGGGTGTTCTGGTTGGCAATGTGGCCGCTGAGCGGGGGGTGCAGCTGATAATCCGGCGCAAAGAACTCGTGGTAGGCGGTCGATGGGAGTTCGTTGGGCAGGTCGGCGTCGATGAGGACGCCCGTCTCGTAGGCCCAGCAGCGGGACACGTTGCGGATGGTGTACCCGCCACCCCCGAGGACCAGTAGGGGAACTCCGAAGGATTTCATGAACCGCACGCACTCCCCGTGGGCCGCAATGCTCAGATTGAACCGGCCCAGTCGGTCGCAGCCCAGTGAATCGGCACCACACTGAAGCACCACTGCGCTGGGGTCAAAATTAGCCATGACCGACCGCATCACCGTACGAAATAGGGTACGGTATTCGGCGTCCTCGATGCCGTCTCGTAGCGGCACGTTGACCGTAAACCGCTGGCCGGGTCCGTTGCCCCGTTCCTCCAGCCGTCCGGTCCCGGGAAAAAACTCGCCATCGTACATATGGAAACTGACCGTCATGACACGATCAGTGGAATAGAACGCCTCCTGGACGCCATCGCCGTGGTGGACGTCGCAGTCAATGTAGACCACGCGAGGGTGGAACCGAAGCATCTGCAGAATGGCTAGCACGATGTCGTTCACATAGCAGAACCCCGAGGCCTCGGCCTTCTTGGCGTGGTGCAGGCCGCCAGACCAGTTAACGGCAATGTCGGCGTCTCCGCTCAGCAGCCTCCGCGCCGCCTCCAACGACGCACCAGCGTACCGTCGCGAAAAATCGTAGATACCTGCAAACACCGGGCAGTCGTCGCCAATGTTAAATTGCCCAAAGGTCTTGGTAAGGGCCGTGACGTTCTCCGGGGTGACCCGCGACAGGAACTCCACGTAGTCCTCGGAGTGAAAATCGCGTAGTTCTTCTGCTGTGGCCCGCCGCGTGTCGTACACGTCCAGGTGCCGGTACATTCCGTATCCCATCACTAGGTGATTGGTCAACGCCAGCCGGTGCGGCTTCATAGGGTGCTTCTCGCCATAGTGGAAATTGGCCACCTGCTCGTCATGAAAGTAGGCTACCCGTGGTCGCGCGCCGTGGCTACCGGAATTTGTAAAGGCCACCGGTGGGGGCTGATGGGCACTACCCCGCAGCCGAGCTGAGCGGGACCCCGTGACAGCGTGAATGGTGGCCCCACGGTCCATAAGATGGAATGTTGACGAGGAGCCAGAGATGCTGCCGTTCGGCGAAGACGTGATGGAAGTGGTCGTTATCAATGGGCGCCTGAAGCTCAGGAATCGTTAGGAGGCAAGTTTCATCAAGGGTAAGATTAGCGCTTGCATGATTAAAGTAGGATATTAACAAGTAACACGTAGAGAAATGCGGAGAGCCAATTCATCGCTCACCTCCCCCCAATGAGCTGTGAGCGGGAGAGGACCACCCCTCCTCTGGTTATTGGTGGCCGACGTGTCGGCTGGGATTCCCGAGACATGACTCATCTACACGCGAGCAGCTCCACAAAGTTCAAGGGTTAAATCCGGAGGATCACTCACGATACTGGCGTTACCGTTACCGTTGAAGTTGTAGGAGCGGAGGCAAGGTAATAGATTGAAAGCCTTCTACAAGTGGTTATGAATTGCTTGGTACACTGGATATATATTAACCTCGTATCTCTTCCTCGTGTAGAGTTCTTTGCTAATAGGCCATGGGATATCTATTTACTTCGTCACACGCTTTCGCAAAGGGCTACTTTACACCAGTCAACATTTAATGTTAGTTGCCAAAATACCAATAGATGTTTGCCGCGCCGTAGGTAGTAGCCGTACGCCCCTTTTGCCCAGGAATGCGGTACTCTAGTACCGACTCCGGGCTAGCTTGGGCTTCCAGTCGAGTGGATGCGTCTCCTCGGTCTGGCAGTGGGCAGGGAGGTGATTAAGGATAAAGTTACGTCGGCGGCGTTAAAAGTTGGTAGGTCAAATTAACATGGTTAGTTGGGAGTTCCTCCAAACCCAACCAACCTGAAAAGTACGCGGGTGACCATCAACGTTTAAACCTGACCGCAACCGTTCGATTACGTTGGGAAACTTACCGCATTGTCGTCTTCTTTCCAGATCTTGATGGTCTTATCGGCTTCGCCGGTGATCAGGCGCAGCCCGGTCTGGTCGAACGTAGAGGTGAAGATCCCGGCCTCGCTATCAAGGGACCCGGGCTGGACTTGGGATTCAAGGGATTGGAAGTTGTGACCAGTCTTCCAGTCCCAGAAATTCATAGACCCATTGTCGCCGCCGGACACCATGACGCCGTCAGTGTTGACGGCCAGCGTATTGACGATGGCGCGGTGACCCTCGAAGTTCTGCATCAAGGTACCCTCGGGACATTTCCATTGTCGGATGCTATCGGCGCTAGCGCTGGCGAAGGCGAACTGCGTGGGATGCACGGCCAGTGCCCGCACCGATTTTTTGTGGTGCGTGAGGACGGACATGGTCTTACCTGCCGCCAGGTCCCACAGCCGTATCGTTGAGTCCATTGATCCCGTCAGGACCTGTGGGTCGGCCTCCTGGCACTTGACGTCCGTCACGGTACTCTTGTGGCCCGAGAGCACGTGGATGGCCTGCTTGGTCCGCATGTCCCACACCCGAGCGGTGGCGTCGCGGCCAGCGGTAACTAGGACGTCGAGTACCGGGTGGAGGGCCAACGAGAATACGGCGCTGAGGTGGCCGTGGTAGTGGCGGATTACTTTGTTACTCTCGAGATCCCAGCACTTGACCATTTTGTCCTCGCCGCACGAGAACATGTACGGATGGCGAGGGGAGACCGCCAGCCCTCGCACTGGTGAGATATGACCCGTGAGCGTCAGTTTGAGGGTACCAGAGGCCAGGTCCCAGATCTGAGCAGGTCAATGGTGGAAGAGCGGGGGGAGATGTAATCAAGTTTAGGGTGTGGAATGGTCGATATAGTACCAAGCTACGGTGCGTGCCCCGCCAATTGCCTTGGCGCTAATGAGTATCCGTTTGGACAGCCTCGTCTCGCGTTGCTTACCTTGATAGTCCGATCGCCAGCGCCAGTCGCGAACCACTTGTTACCGGGCTCCACGGCGATACACCGCACCCAGCCGAGGTGTCCGCTGATGACCTGTATAATGTGGGGCCAGAGAGGAGCAACGGTTTAGGTAACAGGTCAGTGACAGTCGGGGATGCGCTCCAATCAGGACGACGTCGGGGGGGGGCATGGTGATTGATGCGCGTTGCTCGGGGCTTGACGTTTGAATTCTGGGCTCCGACACGTCACGGGTGTACCAAGTGAATTGAGAAGGGAGTAACTTACCCTCATCAGCTTCCATGGCGCATGCCATTCGGGGCGCACAGCCCGAATCTGCGTGGGCCGCGTTGTTGTCAACGTAAGACTGTTGTCCTTGGGCATGGCGTCAAGATTGGCGTTGAATGTGCACGGTAAAGAGATGAAACCGTAGCTGGGAAGCTAATTTGTAGCTAGACAGTGTTAAACGTGCGGAATGAAGAGTGAGGCGTGCGCCCGATGGGTAAGCGCGAGGCATGCAGACAGTAAATGGCGACGCGTGCTGGACTGGTTGGTGCTTTTTTAAAAAACTGCAAGGTACAGGCGCTGGTGGTGAGGCCCGGCTACTCTGCCTAGTGACTTCTGCTGCGTGCACTGGTGTGGTTTGACGGCCGCCTCCTACGACACGCGTGACTGTACTACCTTATGTGGCGTTGTTGCTTTAAAGAGAGAGTGACCATATCCTTGAACACATGTATTATTGCTCAGGGGTATCTAGTAAAACATGCTTAGCAGCACCAACCCGCGCTAGCAATTGGACTGTGTAGAGCTCGACCACAACCACCCCAAGGCCCCGTATGGGGCAGTCGGGGCAGCGGTTTAACTCCATGCTTGCCGCACCCTCCGGCGGTAGAGCCAACGCCATACCTGTCCCCATCTCCAGCGAGGAACGAAGGTATGAGATTCCCCGGGACCAAGTCGTTAACTCCAGAAGCGGATAGGGCACAAGCTGCTACCGTCATCACCTCATTCGTTCACTCCGTCCCCTTACCTACTTTCCCCGTTTAGGCATCCGTCGCTGCTCGCATCCGTTTAGGCATGGTCAGTCCCTGGAGTTTCGTTTGCCACCACGCTGCCCTGGTCGACCGGGAACGGGCCGAGGAATTAGAAACCACCTCGCAAGTCCTTCAGACCTGGTCCCCCCTCCAGCTGCAGAAGCTCGGGTTTGCCCTCATCGGTCTCCATGTCACCGGTATGCGTACCGGACTGGGTGGTCGCACCCTAATCGACCTCGAGACTTTGTACGGCGGTCCGTTACCACCGCACCAGATTCGTGCCGGCGACATTGTGTCCCTTGAGGCCTCGCACGCCGACCAGGTCAACAAAACAGCTAAGTCTGCCAGTAAATCGGCAGTGGCCACGGAAAACGGCGTTTCCCGGCTGGTATCCGGCGTGGTCTACCGTATCCGCGAGGGAAAAATTATTGTGTCCACCGCAGACGAAATCCCGGCCGGCTGGAACGATCGGTGTACCATTAAGCGACTGGCCAATGACGTGACGTACAAGCGTATTCTGATGGCCCTGGCCACCGTGGCACAAAAGTGTCCCCAGGTGGCCGCCGGGTCCGGCACATCGGGCGGTGGTGACAGTTTAGTCCAAAAACTACGGACCGGATCAAGCTACCCGGGTGACATTTCTACCACCCTGGCCGGGGTACTGCTCGGCGACCGGGAACCGACTTTTACGCTTCCCGGGCCAGCAGGCCGGACCGTAGCGGCCGATCGACTGACCGAGGACACCCTGCAATCGTTGGACGTGGAATGGTTGGATCCCGGCCTTAATGCCTCACAAAAAGCCGCTGTCCGGTTCGCCCTAGGCGCTGACCACCTCGCACTGGTCCACGGTCCCCCGGGTACGGGCAAGACCTACACCCTTGTGGAAATCATCCGCCAGCTCATCCGCGACCCGGATCGCCGCGTGCTCGTCTGCGGTCCATCCAACATCGCGGTCGACAACCTGGTCGAACGGCTGGCCCGCCACCGTGTCCCGCTCGTACGGTTGGGTCACCCTGCCCGTGTGCTTCCCTCGGTGGTCGATCACACGCTAGATGTTGCCCTCAAGTACTCGGACCAGGGTAAGCTAATCCAGGACGTGCGTCAGGAAATGGACGGCATACTAGAGCGTATCGCCAAGAGCAAGCGGCGCGCCGAAAAGTTCGACCTCCAGCGGGACCTTCGGGAACTGCGTAAGGAATTCAAAGTGCGCGAGCGCCGTGCCGTCACCGAATACCTTCAGACCTGCCGCGTGGTCCTGTCGACGCTAAACGGGTAAGTCCATTGTGTGGTTATCTGAAGGGGGTATATACTCCAAAAGTATAGAGGGTTGCCTGGCGTATTCATAATGTTAAGTAATATTCCCTTCCCCACCCCTGACCTTCCGTCGAATCTAATCCCGTACCTACTAGCGCCGGGAGCCCCCAGCTGGACCGGGAAATCTTTGACGTGGTGGTCATTGACGAGGCCACGCAGGCCCTTGAAGGAGAGTGCTGGATTGCAGCGTTGAAGGGTCACAGGCTGATTCTAGCCGGGGATCATCTGCAGCTACCCCCGACGATCAAATCAGCCACGGACTTTCCCATTTTCCGACCACCAGACAAAACCGATGCCTGCAAGGATGGCCCTCCGATTGCAACCAGTAGCCGTTTGGGGGGCACCTTAAGGCTCGCCGGCCTGGACACCACGCTGTTTGATCGTATGCTAGCCACGTACGGTGCGGCCGTCAAGCGGATGCTGACCGTGCAGTACCGCATGCACAAGGACATTATGCACTACTCCTCCCAGATGCTTTACGGTGGGCAGCTTACGGCTCACCCTTCCGTCGCGTCTCACTTGCTGATAGACCTGGACGACGTGAAAGACACCGATGTCACCCGTGTTCCACTGCTCATGATCGACACCACTGGGTGTAGCATGCTGGAGCAGGTTGAAGAGGTAGGCGAGACCGGGGGTGACATAGGTCGGAGCAGCACTACTGATTCCAAACGGCGAGGGGCACTTGCCTGGTTGGACACCGAGAGTAAGCTCAACTCGGATGAGGCCGAGTTGGTAGTCAAGCACCTCGCCGCCCTAGTCAACGAAGGCGGGCTTGCGCCAGCGGACATTGCCGTCATCTCACCGTACAACGCTCAGGTTCGTCTCTTGACCACACTCCTCAAATCCGTCTATCCTGACCTGGAAATCGGGTCGATCGACGGATTCCAAGGCCGCGAGAAGGAGGCCATCATCCTGTCCCTGGTACGGTCGAATGACGACGGCGAAATTGGTTTTCTTGCCGATTACCGCCGACTCAACGTGGCAATCACCCGACCCAAGCGCCATCTCTGCATCATTGGAGATAGCGAGACATTGGGGAAACACAATGCGTTCCTGCGTGGGCTATGTGAATGGGTGGAGGAGAGCGGCGAAGTCCAATGTGCCGAGTACTACTAGTGGCTGGGAGGCAAAGGTAGTATCATCCGTTGCGTGCCGTTCATGGCGACGAGGTTGGTGAACAGAGCAAGTGAAAATTGCTTTATTTCCCATCCGGGGCTCTAACAGGGTCGCTCGGGATCGACCTCTCACCTCATTAAACTATACGAGAACTGTGCTCAGTCTACCCTAGTCAATTTAATTACAAGGTATTGACTGCCAAGCAGCAGCGGTCAACGATAACCCTTGACTAGCTGTAAAAATGCAGGTATGGATCAACGTAATAGCACGCAATCCATTTCGAGGTGGCTAGTATAGTCGCCTAAGTGCTACCGGTACTATTCGTAGCTACGATAGAGCACCTTCTCCGACCGGGAATATGTCGTATACCTTTTACTGTAAATCGTAATTTACACAGTGGGAATATGGTACGGCCCTAGGGGTACTTAAACCCATGCCCGATTGCCGATGCAATGGGTGATGAAGGAAGGTGAATTGTAGATGAAACTGTGTCAGTTAAATCTTTGATCGCTCAACCTCCCCTCCTTCCATTATGATGACCCCCCATACCCCCTTCTACAATTAGCAGTTGTTATAACGCGTCACACGCAGGACGCATTAAGTTAGCCCCCCCCCTACTCCTCCTCCTCCCCCACCCCACCTTCACCCTCGGATCTACTGGTTTGGCTCCGGCCCAACCACCATAAGGACTGGTCACGGGTATAGGGGCGAATGAGTGGAAGAGAAAAGGGCCCGGCGTTGGATAAACGTCTTTATATAGTGATTGCGGACGATCACTATCGAGAAACTGATTCGGCATGAGTGCCAATCAGATTGACAACGCTGGCCGCTTCCCTTCTTCGCTCGCTCCCTTTAATCCAACTCATCATTTAACTCCGTAGGACTGAAATTACACGGCATAGGCCAAAGTGCGTACCTATTTGATTTTAGTCGCATTCAGGGTCCAGTATAAAAACGAGGACTTTCTCTTCACTTTCTACCACTCGTTACCAACTCTATTATAGGACGATCCTTCACCCCCTTGTAGCGTAGCTGCATTACTATCTCTAATCAACTTATAGAGGCGACTGTCGACTTTTTTTGTCTTAATCACCTATACTACCCTGGTGCTCTTTCGTATAATTACCCCAACGTCTTGACCACCATGCACTACACTGCCTTTGCCCTCGTCGCCGCTGCCGTTGCCCTGACCACCGTATTGGCCAACCCCCAGCCACCGGTCTCGAACGTCCCGGCTCTTGCTGCCAATTCGCGTTCCGAGCTGCGCCCCGCGGGTAGAGGCCGTTCCCCGACAACAGCCTATGTACCGGCCAAAGCTAAGGCTACTAGCGGTACCTTCACCATCCGCTACCGTGGCGGCCTGCAGGTTATAGAATACACTGACCAGTTTGATGAAGAAGATGATGATGATCATTCTGGAAAACACGACGACTGATGATGGTAGCAGGAATGGCATGAAGGTCCTCATCTGAAGCCGTCGGTAGCTACTGCCTGTAGGGTTATCTATTGCGAATTCTGGTACCTATGCACCTGCGGCGGCTAGGCGCACGGGTCTTCTGGGGAAGTACATTTCATCCTATAATATTTTATAATAAATTCAAAAAGTATTTTCTTGAAACCCCTTGTAGTGCATGACTACCGATTGAGAATCACGAGAAACAACTTAAAAAAATTTCGAAAAAACTTACATTTGGCGGTTTGCTAAAAGCATAAGCATGGTGCCATACAGTTGCATTCGGGGCGGATACGACGACTTGTTCGCGCGATTTGGCAGCACAGCACTGGGCGGAGCACTAGCCACAATAACTCGCTAAAAGTACGCGGGCAAGTAGAGAAAAACCTTATTAGGCCCCGCACATACTTTCAGACCTGCGAGCAGCGGTCATTCTTTCAATGGGCTTTATCATGTGAGTATCTAGATGGTTCAGCTAACACTGCAATATCCGATCAGACTCGCATGAGCTCCCCTTGCTTACCATTCAAGGGAAAGGTGCATGCTTTCGGATGACATACTTTTTTAATGGGTATCTCCATTCTAGTGACCCAATTGTCCCAAAAATGCGTAACGTGTGATAAAACCCCATGTCGGTGAGCCCCTTTAGTGTATACCGACTGCCAGCGGCATTTAATCCGATAAAAGTTCACTGTACCGAGAAAAGAGAGTAGCTCAAGATGTGCTTCGTGATATACATTTCCCCCCCCCACTGCTATCTAAATATTAGACGGGGTTCAACGCGCATCAAGATCCACCATGTCTCAGCCCTTCTCGGAATTTGCGTGCTAGCGAGGTAGACCAGGTCACTGCCTTCTTCTTCTTCCTCAAGGATAAGCACTTAATCTACCAAGGTCATAGGTACAGATCAACCACCGCAGCCAAAGGATCAGCCCTACTCTGCCAATCGGTAAAGGCGATAGGGGATCTCACCACCTCTCCCCCGCTCCATCATACATCTCCTACCCTCCCTATCTCCCCATCTGGGGGTAGCTACCACCCCACAGCCACCCGAACCACATCTTCTCCACACCGGTGATATTTTTTATTTTAAGCTGGATGCAAGAGGGCCTTTCTACACACACATAAGAGTGACAGCTATTATGCGAAGTAAAATAAACTGTTTCCTCCTCCTCCCCCCCCCGAGCGATCATCGTGCCCCTTCCGCGAAGCCGTGTGGTAACGCTCCAGCCCTCTCCTTTAGTCTACTATTATGGTAGAAAATGAAAAAATATTAATCAGGGAAGCCGACGACGTGAAATCCAGAGCCTGAAATAGAGTAAGCTAGAGACCGGTGCGGGGTTATTTATTTATGCCCGGTAAGGCATGTTTGAGAGCCAAGATAAAGACGGAGGTCCAAGGCCAATTGCGTATTCCGCAAAAGCCAGGAGAGAAGGTGTATTGCCATATGCATTGGCACTCTCTATCCTGGGTACGACGCTAAGCTTGACCGTGCTAGTACGCAGTGGGAGAGCCGCTTTAGTCGGTTATTTAATTACATTGTATATCGTGAACAGTCAAACGGCGCTTAGCATACGTGGTTGAGAAGGGACATGGCTGTCTCGTACCCAGCAAAACATGCTGCGTTGGCCGGGAAAGCGCGCAGCATGACGGGACCGATTCCGCGGTAGAGTGCCCGCCAGCCCTCGGTTCGTATCAGGTGTCGAGCGACGTCGCGGATACCGCGCGGATACGTCCCGGGTGGCGCCGTTTGTAGGCGCGACTTGAGGGTGTCGATAGGCATGGTCACGGACCAGTCCGCAATCCCCGCCATGCCACCGGCGAGAAGCACGGTGACCGGCAGCGGGATGAGTCGGTCGGTACCGTCAGGTCCGCCTCCGGTAGCGAGTTTCCGGCGCACGGTCTCGTAGGCTGTAAAGTAAACGGCACACCCAGGGGCGTCGCGAAGCAAGGCCGCACCAGTCCCACGCAGGAGTCCCCGAAAACCCTCGGTCCGGTAAACGTGGCGAACAATGGCCCAAGCCCCGAGACGGCCGCCCTTGGCTGTGGCCGAGGCAGCCGATAGGTCGGCTGGAGCCGATGGTGTGCCTTGGACTTGGAGGAGCACCTTGATACGTTCACCCGGGCCGATAAGGAGAACTGTAAACATACTAGAGAAGGCCCCTGCGGCAGCGATGGCTGGTATTCCCAGACTGTCCTTATCTAGCGGCCGTGTCCACCCGGCGGTCAGCGACGATGATGTAGCGTTGAGCGGTGGTACCAAACATTCCTGAAAAGCGCGGACAGACCGGAGCCCAAGATCGTAGGCCCAGAACGACACGGCGTTGATTGGAGCCGCTCCCAGAACCGGCGGGACTACGCCACGGTAGAGACCACGAAGACCCTCTGTGCGGATAATGTGCCGGCAGAGGGAGAGGGCCGAGACGGTCGGCGGCTTGGCCGTTGCTGATAGTGAGGGCGGCGACGTCGCCTTGCCCAGATTTACAGCGGCCGTGACGGCACCCTGGGTATACGTTTGCAAACGCACCTTGAGGAGGTCGAACGGGTGGCCCGCCAGAACGAGGCAGGTACCGCCCACTCCCCCGGCAGCGAATGACTTCCAGGCGGCAGTGTTGGTGCCAAGTGGCAGTGGTGCTAATTCGGGTGAGGTTGACGGGTCGGGGAATATGGCGCCCGTGCTTAGCTCGATCAGGTCCGGGGAGTCATTGGTGACCAATGGCAAGTGTGATTCGGCCATGGCGTGGGTGGTGAGCTGGCAAGTGAATGGACAAGATGGAGGCCGGCGAAGGCATGGAGTGGAGCTGGGTTGCGCTGGAAAATTTAAAGGGCAAGGTAGCTGGCCGTGCTGTGCGGCGAAAAGCGTTTGAGACGCTGTGAGGACAAACGCCGGCATAGGGGAGGTAGACAACTGAAACACTCAACACACAAAACCACAGTGGACATACGAGATTCCCACTTGGAGTGCACCGGGTTGGCTATTGAGCCCCGTCAAATCAACCACATTAGCTAGAATAACCAGGGTATAGCCCATGGATTCCACAGCATGTTTCTGGAAAGGTTTCGCCAGGTTGGACTTGTGACCTATTCCTCCCCTTTGACAGCCGCTAATCCAGTTGTATAACCATACGTTGCCTGAGAAAACGTTGGAAACTGTGGACTTTTCACTCAGATGGATTATTTGGCAACTGCCGCTAATCAGCCCGTTCGTTCAGCATAAAGTTGGTCGGTTCAAACCTGCACTTCTCATTCAAATTTGAAGAGGTAGAGTAATTTTCGTTGAAGCCTCGGGCGTCAATATTTCCATTCGGTTTTGCATAATAATCAGGACAACGAGTATGGGGCCGTGCTTTAGAAATGCGGCAGAAAGTGGCAAAGACCGACCACGCAGAAAGATGCTGGATGGCCAGCAGAGTAGCTTTACCAATCTGACGTTTTTACGAGTATACCTACTCATGAAATAAGTTAAACAGGCCTAAGGGCGGATATACTGAACAATTTTAAAAAGCATGACCCCCGGCCATATTCTAAATGAGGGGAGGGGAGGTCCACTTACGATCTACTACCCATGAATCCGACCCCTCCTAACGAAACCAGACTCAGCTGTTTCGAAGTTTAACGCCCAACTTGTTATTGGGCCAATGTCAGAAGCGTCATTACTCAACCACGCTACCTGTACAGTGCCTGGCCCTTTAACACATTGTCCATTCACTCCTTATAACGTCGGCCGCCTAAGCCTGTACCTTCGTCTTGATAGCCAGGCCAAGGTCGTTTAAAATAACGCCTGCCATTTCACCATGATATGTCAGCGACAGTGTTTCAGAAGACGGGTATGGTAAGACGGCACCAAGAAATCGATTGATTGACAATGGCCTGGGAAAGTCGATCAAACAACACGAGAACCAGCCTTTAATCTCACGCCAGCTATGCGCTAGGCGTAACACTTAGGGATCGAGGTTTATAGAAGTAAAGCTAGCGGTAGAGACGTGTTGTTGGAATGGTGGACGTGAAGTCCCAGTGGGATCGTTTTCCGGCTCTCAAGTCTCCCAGGCTCAAGCCTGCTCGTAGTTGGTGAGCCGTAAGCTGTAAGAATGAAACGTAAGGAAGGGGTATAGCGGTGACTACGTGTGAGCCAGAGCCGAACGGTAGTAGCTGCATGCCCAATGAGCGGAACAGGAAAAGGCGTGAAGAAACGAAGGTAGGAAAGGGCAGGTCGAGGCTTAAAGCTACATGGAAAGTGAGGCGCGGGGATTGGGTAACAGTAGTGGTTTCAGGTACAACTCGAACGTTTCCTAGTTTTAATCCTATGCAAATGTGGCGGTCTCAAAGATCATTGCGATATAAACTGGCACCTAATTGTCAAGTGATTTAATCACAAGCACCGAACATCCAGATGACACCTTGGCGTTAATGGCAGACTACGATAATCTACAGTATTCTCTTCCTTTCGCTTCCATCACCCCTATTTCCCTTTCCTCTGTTGCATTTCTTAACCCCTCCCCCCCTGCTGATGGTGCTTTGAATCAAGTTTTTTGATCATTGGTTTTATTGTAAATTAGCCCGAATACTCTCTTTTTGTACAATAAATGATAATTACTAACTGTCCGCGTATACGGAGTGAAGTCACAAGGGAAGAAAATTCTGCCACTACACCCCTATACTGATGCTAATCTTTTTATATTTTATAGGTGAGATTACATCACCACATACTTTTAGGCTGGAGGTCTCAGATTGCAGTAGTATAGGTGACAACTAAGGAGGCAATGATGTCAAGTCAATGGGTATAAATCATTCCAGGATTGAACTATTTCTGACTTCACAACGTGCTTTGTTTAACTATCCAGGATGTCTACTTTTTAAACCCCCCTCCCCTAATCCACCTCAATTTAGCAGGTGTGGTGTATGGGTCCTTATTTATAATTACTATCTGGAGGGCCGCAAGGCAGATAATATTTTTAATGGTTTGACTTCCAAGCTGGGCCTGGCTGCCCCTAGCCGCTCCACCATTGACAGGTGGCTGGCTCACTTTTGCACAGGTCACCACTCTTTTGAAGATGGCCCTTGGTCAGGCCGCCCATCAGATGACCTTGGTGGATACTATGGGGACATGATTCTGAGACAACTAAAGGAAGACCCTTGGCTGACTGCTGAGCAGCTGGCCTGGGCCTGCCACACTTCCCCTGGTACCATGTGCAATGTCCTGCGCATGGACCAGGGGTTGCACAGCTATTTCAATAGCTGGATTCCCCACAACCTCACCAATGACCTGCACCACCAGCAGATATGTTATGCCATTGAGTTCCTGGAGGAGTTTAATGGAGTCAGTGACTACCTGCTGGGCTTCATCATCACAGGCAATGAGACTTGAGTGTGCCTTTATGGTCCCTCCTGCTGGCTCTAGTCACTGGAGGTGGCGCCCTAAAGGTGGCCCTATCCCAACTGAAACCCACCAAGGCCATACCACACCCAAGGTGATACTGACCTTTTTTTCACCAGGTGTAGCCTATTACACCTGAGTATCAAGTAACCCTGGTGTCAAGGTCTCCGCCAAACCCTATGTAGAGTAAGGGCCAAAGCCCATGGCCCAGGCCTGGATGAAGGCGTGTGGAAGTCTGGATTGTCATCCTCCCCAACTCTACCACAATAATGTACCACTATATTGTGCTGTAGCTACCCAGACCTATATTCCAGACTCTAAACTCAAACTTTTCTTGGCCCCTCTCTACAGTCCTGCTGACCTGGCCCTCTGCAACTTCTAGCTGTTCAGGAATTTTAAACAATGGTTGAGGGGTAAGAAGTTCACCATGGCAGAGATGATCATGGATGCCTGGCCATTGGAACTAGCCAAGGACCAGCCAAATGACTATAGAACCTGCTATGATAGCTGGCTATAACAAAGCCACCAAGTGGTACAGAGTGATGGTGGTTATACTCAATAAATTCCACTTGACTTGGTGAATCACAAACATTATGGTGGCATCTATAATACACACTTTTTGTGCCATCCTCTTCATGGTACCTTAACCCTTAGCTAACATCAGCACATGAATGTACCATTAATGGCCCACTCTGTTCCTTATTCTTTCACACAACGTCCATTTCACCCCCATCCCTTTCACCAACTCCCACCAGAATTATAAAAGTACCACAATGACTGTCAAGTTACTGAAGAAGCCTGAGTACATGCCCTTTATTCCAGGTAGGGCTTCATTTTCTGCAAACAATCAGCTTAGGCCATTTAGTGGCTAACCTCCAACTGGTTATCTACTTTATCATGACATCCACCTGCCCACCTTCTCTTCTAGTAATCAAGGTGGCCAAGAAGGTCCACTGTGCTGCACACAAGGTCCTTTTGCCAATGTGTGCCTTTTCTAAGGTAGCCATGTTATGCACCCAGCATACTGTCACTCCTATAGGTGCAGCTCTAGAGCCCATGAGCACCCCATTGGTTGGGAAGCCAGGCCCATCTATTCTGGTGGCTCCTACTCTAACCACCACCTCTGCCCCCAGTTGCCCTTGCTACCCCAAACAGTCCCCATACCAAGGCCTGACTCCCCTCTCAGCAATGGAGTATACCCTGACCATGGGCTGGCCACTGAACCCTGAGCCCCTAAGCCCACCCACCCAGGGTGGCCTGGAGAGAGGTCCTGTTGACCTGGTGATGTACAGCATAGACCCTGGGGTGGCCAATGGGTACCAGCTGTATACTCTGACCAACACCCCCTGCTCCACTTGCACTGCCTGCACTTTATGGGGTTTTGGGCCTGCCCTTTCCAGTGACAACAACAATGATGATAGCATCTTCATGAAGGCATGTTATCCTCCAACCATACCCTTTAAACCTGTTCTGCTACCCACCCAGTGTCCCCCTTCCACCCCTCAGCACTAAATTGTCCACAAGGACTGGGTGGTGGTGGCCCCCCACTGGCAGGGAGTAACCCTGCAAGACATTGCAGTGGCCAAGCACAGGGTGACTGGGGCCAAGATCGACCTTTGGGTCGAAATCCAGGAACATTGCAAGCTGGAGAGGGAGATGTTCCGGCTCCAGCTTGGGGGAAGCCCTGATTGGGCCTACCTCTACTGCCCTGCCTACAATGGGGCGGACTACCTCACCCGGGAGTACTACTCCCGTATGGAGGAGGCCACCCTGAGTGGCATTTACTAGCTGGAAGATAAGCTGGCTGATGCTGAGTTCAAGTACCAGGTGCTGCAGGTCAGTTACCACAAATAGTTGCCCACAACTGCAATTAGTCTATACTCTATGGCATTATATAGTCATTCTACTTTCTGTGCCCTCCATTAATAAACCACTTGCATATATCTGTCATTTGTGAACATTGCCTTAGTTTTTGACACTGGCTGGCTTAATCGACCATATATACTCCCCACCCACATATGTGGTGAGGTGATGGGATAAAGAAATCTCGTCACAGACTATGCTGATTATCCACCATTTCAACGTCTATATTGTTTGCTCCTTTCCGGTTACCATTGGCCCTTGGTATCAGCATACCATTTTCTGGCCCATTATTTTCCTTGGCAAGGATAATCATTGTTTGACGAAGGCTCTTTTACCTCAAGAATCTCGATTTAAAAGAGTGCCACCAATACCTACTTGAAAACGATATACACCGTCCGATTGTATCTTCACCCACGACTCTCCTTACAAGCCCGTCTCTATTACCATTACTACCTCCACCCATACTGTAAAAACCTCCCACAATAATCCCGTACGACTCCCTTTATTATTTATCCTCCGCGCTATCCATATATATCATGCTCTTCGTTTACTCCTGTGTTCTACATTTCTCGGCTTTATCAGTCCCCTCGCCCCTTACTTGACCACCATAACACCTTACAATACCCGCTTGCCTACTTATTGCGGAGAGGTCGACCCCCTCATAATAACCTTTATTGGTTCAACATCCTATACTTCACACTTCCCCCTCTTCAGTTACCATCTAAATAAATATCTGACTTTTCAGCCATCTCTCTTTATCGGCCTATTTGGAACAATCACAGTGGCGTCGGGTAAATCCAATCGCTCTTATATATGAGATTTAAGCCTGAGGAGCTTAGGCAGGACGGGGCTTGGTCCAGGTCGTTAGTTCGAATGCGAGTAACGAAAGGCTAATGGCGAGTAGGGAAAGACCGACTTGATAGCTTGACGCCGACCGTGATGGAGCCAACAAGAGGGCACTAGAAGAAGGGAAATAGGGATCAAACGAAACAAGACGGTGAAAGATGAAACCACTGGATTTATGCAAGAATAGGTCGGTAAATGTCAATCAGCAAGAGAGGGCGAGCAGTGGTTTTATCAGATGTCATTCTCGGAGCTGGCGTTCGGACGACCGGCGCTAAGTCGGAGGCAGTATTCCCAATCACCACAGAAATGAAGAGCCTGCGTCTGTACCAGATTAGCTCCACCATTTTGCGTCCTCTGGGAAATTATTTACTCACCTAACTACGTACCACCCGCGGGATCTCCCTTTTACAACTTACGGATCCCATTATGGACGCTAAGACCCCCCCCCTATCCAACAGAGCCAAGCCTCCATAGTTGCCATTTTATAGAGTCTAGTTGCAGGCGTCACCTTGACACCGTTGCTAGATAATGTACCCGAGTCTACTGCAACGCATGAATATAAGCGTGTTGCATCAACCCTCACGAACTATCCCACCCGCTAATGCATTCGTCCATCCATGGGACCACTCTCGAGCTGATCAACCTTCCTTGCCCACACAATAAACGCCAGGGCTCATGCTGAGTGAAATTTGGCCCGATCCTTTAACGTTATCCCAACGAACGCCCCACACAGTAGACGAAGTAATGACCGTCAAAGTCTAGGATAAAATTGTACGGCGCGACACAACCACCCCGCTGCCGCGCTGTTTTATTGGAAAAGCTCGATTGGGACAACCTAGGCCCTAGCAAAAGGGACCACGTACCCACAAAAGCACATGTGGCGAGCTGTTACGCCGCCTCTACCTTAGCACGGGCTGGTTTAATAGAGAGGTAGGGGAGAGTGGGGTAACATAGCCGTCCAGGACAGCCATGGGTCGCCTGCCTCAAAAGAATGCCATTTTGATATCAACTTAATCCAGCTTGTAGAAACCAATGTCGTTGGCGTACTCACGGAAGCACTGACGGCAGATGTTGAGGTGGTACTTGCGGATGAGACCGGCGCGGTGGGTGCACACACGGCACTGGCGGGAACCCTTGCCGAAGTTACGGGGGTGGGAGAACCAAACGTTAGCGTGAGCCATGTTGAATGTCGACGAATAGGAAGACTAGGGAGGAGTGACGGGACGGTCGGTTTCACAAAAGACGGAGAATGTCTGGTGGTGAGATTCAGGGTGCAGATTGTCGGATCGTAAATAGAGGTGTTAGGTTTCGTTCAGGGCCCAACGATAAGTTTGGGCTTTGGCAAGAGTGGACAACTTGAAATATTCACGGGCGAACGATTGCAATGGCGGCGAATGAATGTCTACTCGGGCCCACGAGAGGGGCCTAGAAACGACGGATCTGGTCGAGATTCAAAGGGTTACGACACGGATCTCGCCAACTGACACTCTACTACGAGACCGAGAGCGAGATAGATGCGAATAGATTCTTACCTTGTAGATCGGCGATTCTGCAGGCAAGCGAGGAGAGAGAGATCTAGATGAAGCTGTGGCAGGCCCAAGGCAGTTATGTTCGGAACGGCGTGGCCGCCGTAGACTGGCCCCACGAGGTTTCCCACCGGCCCTCCCAAAGTTGCGAGGTGGGCGGGCGATAGCCAAGGTGTGGTGGTCGGAGGCCGACATATTTTTTTTCTTCCACCACCACACCCCGCCACCACCGTGCGGTGACCTGACAACCGTATGAGTTCAGCTGGTAGGTCCCAGGTTCCGGCAGGCCCATGCAGCCCATTGCTAAAGTCCCAGCTCACTGTCGAATTGAACAGTACCTAATTTCTTCCAGGCCGGTGGTTTAAGGTATCTGTTGTCCGCACACCTAGCATCTCCTTCTTCAAGGTGTACCTCAGCCCCCTCCTCACCATCACAGGGCCGCTGGGCCAGCTGTAGGTAGGCCTATCCTGGCCCACTCAAGCTGGCAAATTTCGCATGGGCTCCCCCGTCCATCAGACCAGCCGGGAAGAAATACTTGCGGGTGACTAGCCACCCGGTATGAGAAATTATATCACGTGATATCACATGACTTTAATTGAAGATATAGGGTGCCCATCAATGGCCAGGCCCCATCCCATAGCGACCAATGGATCGGTGGCATCTGAGGCTAGGTCGAACCTCTAAGCGGAGTAAATCGCCATAATGTCTCACAGTCGCATCTACTTCGCGCTCCCCTGCTAGAGTACTGTCAGTTCATAAGCGCCGACTCGTGTTTACATCTATGCCTATGTTTATTCAACACCCAAGTCACCAAATAAGTGGTTACCACGTCCGGCGGTCCCCAGCGAGGCGGGCAAAGGCCAGGATTGCCCATATAACCTTTACAGCTTCAGTAGGGCCATTTCGACGGCGGCAGCACCCCAGTCCTCACCGTGGTTGTGACCCTTGCTGTTGGGGTTGGTGCCAAGGCCCGCACGTTCTAGGGCCTGCTGATCATCGAGACACGCCAACACGCCAAAGATGACGGGCACACCGGTGTCAAGGCCCACCCGGGTGATGCCCTGGGTGACCGCCTCACAGATATATTCAAAGTGCATGGTGGAGCCCTTAATCAAAACGCCGATACAAATCACAGCATCAAACGGCCCATTGGACTTGGCCGAACCCGCGGCGGGGTTGGGTGACTGAACCGCCTCGGCTGCTGCCTTCTCACTCGACTCGGCCATGAGGTCGTCCATGAGGTTATGCACGCCCTCCGAAACATTGGCGATGAGATTTGATGACCGTTGCTGGGACTGCTGAATGAGGCGCTGGGCCGCGAAGGGCAGCTCGTAGGCACCAGGAACCGACTGCATCACAATGTTCTGCGGCGCAACATGGTACTGGTTCACCATGGTGTCTTTGGCGCCCTGCACCAAAGCTTCGACGACTTTGTCATTCCAGCGCGTGCGCACGATGAGAATACGCAGCGACGAACCGTCGAGGTTCTTGCCGGAAGCAGTGAGGCCCTTGTGGAAGATAGTCATGGTGTAAATCGATGGGAGGTAAGGGTGGGTAGATTTGGGAAGTGGCAAAATTGGCTATGACAATGAGTAAAGATACGAAGCTAAGTAGAATGGTGACCGAGTGAGTTTGAAAGGAAACCGTGGGTGGTCAAAGCTGTGAGAGGCTGGCGGCGGGACAAGGACATTGAGGGGTTATGAGACCAAAGGGGAGGGGGGGAGGCGTTGAATAGGTATGAAACCACAAAACCAAACGAGAGCGCGGGAATAATCTGGGGAGGGGCGGGGTTGAGTGCGGAAAGTCTAAATAGGTCTGACGTTTAAGACGCCGACCCGCTTGGATCCTACGCGTCAGCAATGGCCGGCCCCTGGGGGTGCTGCAGGTCGGTATGACCGCGGGGGCTACTATCATTTGTAATCAAGTTTGCGCCATGCGATGATGAATAGCACGCCACTAGTGTGTAATATTTGCAGCGCGTGTCCCGTGAATTTGCGTTTCAATGGAGGTAAATTTTGTATTTAACGAGCCGAGCCGTTTGCGCGTGCATTTACATTTGCATTGATAAACGTATGGCAAAGTGGGAATTTTAGCAGAATGGCAAAAGGTCGAGCCTATTAGTACGTTGTCTCACAGCAGGCTGCAGTTATTCCGTCCATTTCTTGGGTGAGGCTTCTCTGTCCAGCCGACTCACTTTTAGGGTGCCTTCCCTCCATTACATTGCATGGAGAGTGGCCCGAGTAGCTTGCTTTTGTCATAGCTTAGCCCTGCGATAACAGGGCCGGAAAGTTCTGTATGGACCTGGTGGGGAACAGCCTTAGTGCTGGCACTTCATCCACGGCTGGTCAGCAGTAGTAGTGGTCTTGTACTTTGCAGCCTTGGCAGGCACCAGACCACCACCACCACCATCATCCTGGGACTTTGCACACTGTAACCACTCTAGAGTCCCATGATTGACCAGGAGGCTCAAGAGGATGGTGGTGCAGTAACTACATGGGGGTTGGGAATACGATATAAAAGTAAAGGGTTCTACGGCAGTCTCGTTTATAGACGCGGCCGGCGGACAGATACTATATAGCCATTCCGGCCTAGACTTCCAACTGTTGATGCGAAGTGGCAGCAGTGATGAATACTTCATAGAAAAGCAGCAGGGAAAAACACAGCAGGAAGGAGACGAGTGGACACTGAAGCATGCTATCCTAAGAACGACTAATTGTAGGATAATGCATCAAACGGTGCAGGCGACTTCGATGGACTCAGCTTAGCGTGATCGTTCCGAATCCAGGTGAGAGGTCGCTGTTGAGGCTGCGATCATAAGTCGGCGATTATTCCGACCACAATAACCATCAATGGTGGTGAATAATATCCCCGATCAGTTTTCAGCCCAGACATCAATGGCATTGACCTAGGATGGTATGGCAAGTAGCGTCTACCATGGCATTGTCGGTGCAGCTCGAGGACCTGGCGTCAGCAACAGCAACAGCAACAGGCGCAACGCCAGATCTACCAGTTCTGGCGCAGAAATCGACAACGCATACTGGCTGGCCACAGCCCGTGTAAACAACGTATCACCCAAGATGCACAGTTGGCGAGCGGGTAGCACAAACCTCCCTATCTCAGAAGGCGCAAAAATAAATCTACTGCTATGCGAACACCTCTGCAAAATACAGTAGGTATAATTATACAAGACGCAATGTAGCATGAGTACCGCAAGTGCCAAAACACCGGTTTGTTTCTGTATACTATCAATTGGGATGGAGCGGAGAGTCAGGCAGGGGGTTAATCGTAGAAAAGTCTAGGGACCAGAAAATATGGTTTATTGCAAACTACCTGAGAGTCGGCTTATATATGAGTACTAAGCCCATTGGTGGCGTTAACTCGCTTATCCTCGTCGCTGAATAGGCTTACCCCCCGGATTTACCGATAACTAGCCCTCTTAGCGGATCCGTACCTTGGCCGATCTGAAATACCGGTAGAGGCGGGCTTACGCATGGCAAGAGCCAGGTGGGTAGAGGTAGCTTACCACTACGGGTGGCGGTGACCAGCCGCCAAAGGTGACTTTCATAATCTCATTGATACTTCTCTGCCAAATGTTGACCGTTGTGGCCGACGCTCGCAGACAACGTCCATAAGTTAGCCATACGCGCCCACTTGCGGCTCGAGATCGCTATTGCATCGGTCTTAGATGAATCCGATGCAAACTAGCCGTGTCAGCAGCCAGCTTGACCCTCTTGGCCGCATGGTCACTGACGCACCTGGTCGTCATCAGCGGAAAGGGGTAGCCTTTTAAACTGGATCATACTTTGAATTGGCCGGCCTTACGGTTTAGATCGACCAGTCGGCTATCCAATCTTATTCGATAAATACCTTTCCTCGCCACTACCCGCCTCCCGCACCAGTCTGTCACATTTGAACCGGCTACAACTGGATCAAATTAATTTACGCTTGTTTATCTGCCACCTCATCTTCTCTGCGCCCCACCTTGGTGCTAGCATCACGTAGTGGTGATGAGGGAAGGGATAGGTAGGTTTCTATCCTGGCTTCGTACTTTACTCCTCTTGTCCACTTATGCGCCGACCTTCGAACTTTGCCCTGCTACCCATTTTCCTGCAGCTCCGTATCCTCCGGCATCCCGAATGCCTCCCCCTTCCCCAACATCATAGTATTGTTTACCATACGACATTTTGTCCAACAACTCCCTCCCCGCGTGTCGGCTATCCCGCGTCAACCCTTGAGCCGAGAAAACACTTCAGCTAGGAGCGTCCTAAACTGTCAACAATGACGTAGGATGACGGTCGGTGTTTCGGGATTGCAGTCGCTGGCTAGAAGTGGCGTAACGCGGAGTGTCGCTGGCTCTCAATGGATGCCTCCCAATAGGGGTCGCACCGAGACCGAGATGTAACACAATCCTGTACCGCCGTGGCCAATCAATACCGAATAAAGACTGCCATGTATAACTGTATATCTATGAAGAGCAGCTGGTCCGCGTGAATGTCTCCATGACCGTGGGGGGGGGAGTGGTGGATTGGGGAGGAGGGTGCGAAGTGCGGGAACGCGTCCCCTCTCCATATCTGGTAGTCTTTTTTCTATTTTCCTGCCGTCGCCATGCTCCACCACTCCCACAGCCTCCTTAGGAGACTTGGCTTCCGCCCAATGGATGCCTGGACTATATATACACCATGTCGGCCGCCTTTACCTAACAATACACCAATCGCCGATACATTTTCCTACCATCTGGCCGCACCTCTCCATCCCTTCACCACTTTCTGTAACCTCGCCTATCGATACCACCGCCTTCTCGGCCAACGGTTAAACCTGCCTGACCCATCCGTCCCCGCTAGCCCATTCATGGTTGCGCTATATAACGACACCTCCACCCTAAACCCCCACTGCCTCGCTCTTCCCAAAGTCTTCACCGCCATGCGTCCTTCGACCGTTTTTAACCTCACTCCTTTCATCTGCCTGGGGTTCCTAGCTTCCGGGTTGTCAGGTACTCCCGTCGACCAACTCACCCACCACCACCCGGGAAAATCTCAGCAGCACGTCTCCATCGACGAGAGCCTCAACGTCTACTATAGATCTGAAATCACCTGGGAGGATAATCAAGCCCAGTTCGTATCTGACTCGGAAGATGAAGGCACGGGCTACTCGCCACTTCACCCGGGCGAGTTGACG
Organism: Tieghemiomyces parasiticus; assembly: GCA_027575765.1. Lineage (NCBI taxonomy): Eukaryota > Fungi > Kickxellomycota > Dimargaritomycetes > Dimargaritales > Dimargaritaceae > Tieghemiomyces > Tieghemiomyces parasiticus. The sequence goes on along the minus strand of JANBPT010000049.1, from coordinate 16,041 downwards.
GTGGCCAAATTGAACCCAACGACCGATAACACGCGGCGCCGTGTGCGCCTCCTGCGCCCGGCAGTTACGGCCAATACGGTCTGCTAAGGGGTTCCTTCACCACCATTACCCTTTTACTATTGATATTGGTCCTATTCCATATCCACACGATCACCGCCAGTAGTGTCTTTTTCAATAAAATATTTTTTTTGTAATTGCAACTAGATATAATGAGCCGACGGATACATGGCGCTCCTTGGTTTGGACTTTCACAGGGAGCACTCCGGCGGTATAGCTATCAATTGCCAGCGCTCCATTCCGGCGGTTGGCCCTGCCCGTCCGACTTGGTGTAAATTTTCCTCATTAGCCCCCACTTGGTCATGCCTGATCCGTGCTCCCCTCCCCCAACCATGTTGTACGCGGGTCCATCCGCGTGACTTGCGACCTCTTATTCCTCAGCAGGTAAGTTGGGCTCCACACCCAATTCCCCCCGTCTTAAAGTATCCTTTGGTCACAATGCTAATGTCTATCACTCTGGCGTGGGATAACCCCTAGCAACTTAATTATGCACACTCTCTATATAAGTTACTTGGTCGTTACCTAAATTGACAACGGGTGGGAGATGTCGGTACTACACCAATATCCAGAGAGACCAGGCCCATTCCAAAAATGGTGAAAGTGAGTTCGCTGAGGGTGCAAATAAAACCAGTTCCGATTCCAAGTTGAACGGGGTGAGTCGACTCAGTGCTCATAGCTGACCACATCATCCGCCAAGGATCTGAAGAAGCGGGTTCGGCCCAGCGTCTCAGCCGTTCTGGCTCACGGGTGTTGTGGCAATTAACGTCAGTAGTGTCGAGGCACGGTTAGCCAGATATACGCATCGACCGACGCTGACCAACAGGTTGCTAATTCCCCTTATAACGAGGGTGGGTATGGGGAAGGGGGCGGGGTGGGCAACCTAGTGCATTGAGCGCCGCAGCCAGTGGGCCACTGTGAATGGGAAGTAAGTATTGGCGCCACCATCACGTGATATATGTCGTTCCCATTCTTGGGTTGACCCAATGGCTGGCCAGGGAAGGGCATCCAGCTATTCCTCTGTGGCTACCGCTGGCTAGCCGCTACTTTTTTTTCCCTACCCGCCCGCCGTGAACCTGCCACTTTGACCCCGCTCTGGGTATCAGCCGCCGCCAGGCCTCAGAGGCTGCGTCAAACTGGCCACCGCCCGAATTATCCCTATAGGTCCAGTCAAAGTTGCTGGCCCTAATCGGTGTAGGGTGAGTATTATTGACCGCCCAGGCATGTAAAGTCATTGATTCCTCCTCTCTTTCTGTGTAAACTATTTTCCCTTTAGTTACCAGACGGCATCTTCGCTAACCGATTATACAGGTAAGCACGCCGTCTCCGCCGCTGCCCGATCCACTCTTGAGACCCCCACCGCCGCACTGCTCGCCTCGGACCGTCCGTAGCATCCATCCATCCATCCGTCGACTCGCCGCCTCGACTGCCGGCTCGTAGTGTATCCGGCGGACTAGCATCAAACAACTGTTAGGAATTGTATGCCGAACGAGTGGACCGATGGTCCGGCTGGGGTCCATGGTTGGCGTATTCGCTTCTGACCCCAGAATGCGAGTCGAGGTTAATGCTCAGCGAATCTGAGTTAAGAATTTGGCTTTAGTCCCGTGCCTTCCCGACCGTTGCCAGAATGCTAATCCTCTGTTTTACGAATCGCCCATCTTTCCTTTCCACCACAGGATGAAGCGCAACTCGCAGCTACCCAACGTCCACCTCCGCAAGGACTGGAAGCGTCGCGTGCGCACCTGGTTCGACCAGCCGGCCAAGGCCCAGGCCCGCCGTACCACCCGTGCCCGGAAGGCTGCCCTCATTGCCCCGCGTCCGGTTGACGGTCCCCTGCGCCCGGCCGTGCGTTGCCCCACTGTCCGCTACAACATGCGCCTGCGCGTGGGCCGCGGTTTCACCCACGAGGAGATCAAGGCTGCTGGCCTGAACGCCAAGTACGCTCGTACCATTGGTATCGCCATCGACCACCGCCGGACCAACAAGTCGGAGGAGTCTTTGGAGCGGAACGTGCAGCGCCTGAAGGCCTACCTGGCCAAGCTGATTGTGTTCCCGCTCAAGGCCCAGAAGGCCAAGGCCGCCGCCTTCCCGGCCGCCCACGACGCCGCCTCGGTCGAAGAGGCCCAGGCCGTCCCTCAGCTCCAGGGTCCCCTCTTCAAGGTCACCTTCCAGAAGGAGGCCACCGAGGTCCGTGCCCCCACCGCCGAGGAGAAGGAGTTCTCCGGGTTCCGCGCCCTCCGCAAGGCCCGTTACAACACCCTCAACAAGGGTACCCGCGCCACCATGGCCGCCAAGCGCGCCGAGGCCGAGCGCAACTAAGCACTGCAGATTTAAGGTCGCTCATTTCGTGGAGCGTTTCATTCTTTGGTTTGGGTTGCTTCCGCTTACTTCAAATATAAACACGAATCCCTTGCCACGCTTCGATGTACACTACTTAAGAGGCTATTTATATAGACGGATTTCAGATTTGTGATTAAGGCCCGGGCCGCCCATGTAGCGGGACAAGTTCCCTTTACAGGAATTGCCTGCTATTAGAATTCTACGACAAGTATCTCCTGCTTAATGCGAAAATGAAAAGAGCGGCTTCCTAATCGTTGCGACCCACGCCACAGCGAAGCCCTTGGCAAGCTCGCCAGGTCTGGTTGTGTGTTTCCATGTTGGTATGTGTGGCGGTAATGAATGTGCCAGGGCTGTGGCTCCACACACGCAACGGAACCACACATCCCCCTGTCAAAGGCCCCATATCACTCGGGAGACGAATGACTGTCAGAATCAAAATCTGATAACGGGTCCGCAGTCGCTACCGTCCTGCTGACGGCAGGGTATTATCGGACCCTAGCTATCTCCCGGGGGTCACAGGGGCCACTGCCGTCCAATCGAACGGCCCTGGGCTAGCCGAAGGGTCCGAAGCGTTTACCCCAAGCGGCCGTAGTAGGTGGTCCGGGGAGGAGAGTCTGATGACCGTGCAGCTCGACGCACCTCGGGCTGTACGCTATCCGTCATCCCACCCGCTTCGATGCCGTGGGCGTTCCCACAGATTAGGTACTGTTGGGAGGCCGGGGTAGAAGGTGCCGGCTACATCTGAGTCTCGTACTTGTTCTACCCCACACCGCACCAGTTGGACCACCTCGCGCTTTTACCCACTTGTCGTTCGGGCTTGATTGTCTCTGTATCTTGTGACACCGCTCTCCGCCCCCTAGTCACACTGCCCAGTTCAGCTACCTCCTGAGTCTGCCCTCCTCCGGTGTGGTCTCCAGCCTTTATGACCAGGCTTGCCATCCCTCCAGCAGCAACTTTTCCATCTTGCTCTCCCACCAACTCCGCCCATGCCTAGGCTTCGTTAGTCTCATTACCGTGTAGGACCGCCCCATCTCTGAACCACCTTGAAATGACCCTCTGCCCTGTGGCGGTACATACCTCCCGTCCTCAGTAGGGGCTGGTACGTTTGCAACCCTAAATTAACTCTACCCTCCCCGATGGCTGACGCGGCAAACCCCCTACCATCAAGTCACCCGGGGGCGGCGGCCGACCCGGCCCTGGCCAAGGCCGCTCGGGAGGGGGCCCGGTCACTGATGCAGTACTTACTACGTCGTCCCGGTGACCACTTTGCGCGCAAGGATGTCCAGAAACAATTGGCCGCCCTGCCTTGGGACCTTGTGACCCGCACCCTGGACTACTGCCTGCGCCAGCGGGACCATGAAGCCGAGCGACAAGGTACCACCGCGACCGGGGACGAGAACACTTCGCTAACCACGCCCAGCATCCACCAGGCAACTATGTTTGACCGCTGGATTGAACGCCAGCGTCATTTTGTTGGCGTCTTTGGCCTACTGCTCCGGGTCGGCCGATTTAAGGCCCAGAAGCAGTCCCGACCGAAGCCGACCGGTCCTCCCCGGTACGCACCCGGATTGGGAGGTGGTCGGTACCAAGTTTCCGACTCTGTTGCACGCCGCCTGGTCCATGTGCTGTTGAGCGACGCCCGTTCCCCATCCCGTCCACTCGCTGAGACTGGGCTAACACTCCTCACCCTTGTCAGTGCTTGGGCTGCCCCATTACCCGCAGACCCGGCAGCCCCGGCACTAAAGGTGGAGGGTGCCGTGATACCTGGCCACATCCTCGTCACGACCCTCAACGGTACAGACGCATACACTTATTTCATGGACCAGGCCCGACAGTCGACCTCGTACGCCTACCGGTGCCGTGTCATCGGCTTGCTCAGTGCTTACCTTCCCGCATTGGTGACCCGCCACAAGGACGCTGCTCTGCTCTGTTGGGCAATTGATTTAATGGCCTATCCCGCGCGTGCGCATCGCCCCGTAGCCACCCCAACCACCGATACTATACCCTCGTCCTTCTCTGTCCCGTACCTCACCCCACCGGTCTGCAACTACCTGGCTCGCTGCGCCCTCTTTCTGCGCAAGCTCATCAACGCCCAGCCGGCCCAGCTCTTCGATATCCCCGTGGCCCATACCACTGCGCTGATGACCCTGTGGAAAGACGTTGCTACGGTTATCCTTGGCTACCTACCAGCCCACATGGATCAGATGGTGCCCACGGGTCCGCTCCCAGCGCCGGTGCCTGCATCCTACCAACGTCTGTTCGCCTGTCTCATGCACCCGGTCGGTCGGCTCTGCCGATCCCTGTGCACCAATTACGATCTGTTCGCCCAGTCCCGTGCATTCCACGTCTGTGTGCTCTTAACCCAGGGTGCCGGCCAGCGCATCCTCCGGATCACGCAGCCGGCGCAGCCCGCCGACAGTGTGAGTGCAGACCGGGCCGATTTCCTCTGGCTATGGTGGCTGCTTAAACGACTGCTCAAGCTGTGTAACGAAGCTGCCCGGAACTTTTGTTACGCCGCCAATTCGGACCTGATCGCTCATATGGTAGTGGGCCTGCTGAAGGTATTGGTAGCCCACCGGTTTGAGCGACCGGCTCCTATCGGTGTCTCTACCACCGCGACAGCACCTTCCCCGGGTGGGCGCTATGTCCCACCCGGGGGCCTCCTTGCGTCTGCCACGCTCGACTCGGCCGATCCGGTGGACACACCGTGGGGTATGGCTGCTCCAGGGGCTACCAGTCGTGACCTTTCAGAGTACTTTGAACTAGCCGATCATTTTACGATGGACATGGACGGGGAGGCGTGGATGAATATTAGCCACCCTCCCACCGCCTCCACTGCCAACGTCGCCCCGATTCCGAAAGCTGCCCTGGACGTCCTTGGCATGTCTCTTGCTGAAACCCTGCCGCTCATCTTCGAAATACTCCAGTACATCAAGAAGAATAACCACCCCTCCACTTGGCCAACCGGACGCAGCGCCGCCATGGAGACCCTCCTCTTACTTCTCATCCAGGTGGACGAAGTGGCCCGCACGTCCGATGGGGCCCCGCTCTCCAGCCCGGAGGCGGATCCCGGCGGTGATGGCCTGGACAGCGTGACCTCTTGGTATGTCCTCATCGCCAAGGTCCAGATCGCCATTCTGACTTCGGTGCGCAAGTTTTTCCCCAGTCTCCCGCAGTACCGTCACGGGAGTGTCGCGCCACGGTCGCCGCAGCTGACGCCGCACGGTAACTCGCACCTGGCCGAGGCCGCGCAAGCTATGTTCCGTTACCTCTTGGGCGTCGGTACCCCTTCGGTGGACCCTGGACCGCGTTCCTCATCGTCACCACCGTCTCCTGCCACGCGCGAAACGTCTGCCCGTCTGCCTTTGTCTAAATCGCTGCGCTACGAAGCGGCCCACACTTTGGCCACCATGGCCCAGTCCTACGCCATGCGCGTTTCCCTGGTCGCCGCCCCAGCCAGTCTGGTGCTGCTGGATTACGACCTACCCGCCTGGTTGCTCGCGGAGTTCCCCGGAAAGGAGGGTCGCGTCGACAATTTCACCCGGGGCCTGGCCAACTTCATACTCTACTATCTGGCCGGGACCTTAAACGAGGCCTACGTGCGCATGAAATTCGCAGACCGTCTCCCCGTGGCCAGGTTCCTCATCGTCAGCCTCAACTCTACTCTGCGTCTGCTCGAGCAGCCCGTGGACGCGGGGCACCGCGATGTCCTGCAGGAACTTCTCGACGGGCTGTTTGACCAGCTTCGTAATTTCTGGCTGGACCCGGATCTCCTTCGCGCCTTGGTGGACTGTCCCGTAGAGACCCTGCGTCGTGGGTCCGCTCCCGCCGACTGGCAACGGACGCCAGTGGTGGATGCGCCCGATAGCCCGGCACCAAAGATCGTCGACGAGGTAGCCATGCCAACCCCGCCCATTCCTACCCTCCCAGCTTGGCACCTCAGCTGTACGACGGCCGAGGCCGTGCGACAGTGCACGTGGCTGGATGGCACTCCCCGGCTCTCTATCGTGGCCGTCTTGGCTCATGTTCTCCGCAGCTGGTCTACAGCCAACCAGGCGACCTCACCGGGCGGGCCCATGTCCCAGCCAAACGAATATACCGGCCCTGAAGCGCGGTCGACAACTGTCCGTTCCCTTCCGAACAACTCTCATGGGCCGACCGGATCGTCCCCGACCACCACCGCAGCCACCGTCACCACCGCCTGGACCGGCGCCCGCAATCACAGCTACCGCGACCGTGTATTGATTAGTGCCATGGAGGTGCTCTATATGGTGCGTACGCAGATGCGCTACCAACGCGATCTACTTTACGTTGTGGCCCAGCGTTGGCGAGATTTTAAATACGATACTGCCGAGGGCCGCGACCCTTTCCGTAATTACCTAACCGATAGCGCGGGGTGGTGTCTCGAGCTGGCTAACGTGTCCGCCCTCACAGGTCTTTATGGTATTCTCACGGGTCTGGCCACCACTCGGCCGTCCGAGGTCCGGACGGTCCGCATCGTGGGGTCCTCTCCGACGTCCACGATGGCAGCCCCCAGTATCACGGTTAGCCGCCGGCTACCTCCCCACGCGTGGGTTGCGCAGACCTGGGTGCCCACCACAGCTGAACTCGCGCCCCTGGCCATACGGTTCGTCGATATCGCCGTTCAGACTTTGCCCCGCAACGCGGCCATTGGCCGGCCCCCACCCGGATTCCCAGCCTTTCTGACCCTTGACGAGGCCGTGGCCGTCCAGGCTGTGTACTGTTCCGGAGGACCTGGTTCTGAGAGCGCCGATCTGTGGTATTTCGCTACTCAAAACGCAGAGGGCAAAGTTTCCATCCCCCACATTCTGTTCATGTCGTCCCGGTTGTCTAGTATTTTCTCGATGCTCCTGCCCAGCGAGACTCTGGATGCCTTTTGGCGTCGAACTACCCTACCAGGTCCCACTGATGATCCTCTCCAGCCCTCCGGGTGTATATCCGCCCCGTCGTCGCCTACCTTGGGTAGCAGCAGCGACGGTTCTCCGCATTCGCCTTCACTCACCCAGACCAATGCCCACCGGTCTCGGGCGCCCCGTACCATCCTCGAGGACGGCGCCGATGATGACGAACTCGCCAGCTTCATGACGGGATGCCAAGCGATCCACTTCCTAGCCTGGCAGCGGCAGGACGAATTCGCTGCCGCAGTAGATAGCTGCTGCGAGGACTTGCGCGGAGCCTGTACCCAGAGTCTGCCCGCATACATCGCCACCCTATCCGGCCTTCCAGGCCCTCTGCCAGTGGTAATCACCTGCGAAGTTTGTAGTGGACTTGGCACCTCGACTCGATCTTACCAGCTCCCAGATCGACCCTGTGCTGACCCGTTTAGGCACCTCCTAACCAACGGTCAGGCGCTACGGTCGGTACATGACCTCCTCAACTACTCAGACCTTGAAGTCCTTGACCCTATCACGGCTGACCGGCTGGCTGCTACTAATGACCCGACTATGGTCACGTTTGAGTACCTCGTGGACTCCATCTTTGGCGCCGGACTTGGGAGCTCAATCCAAACTAGTGCTACCGCTACCGGTCAGCTCACCATTAGACTGCCGCGAGATTTGGCCCGCGCGCTCTCCCCGGCCTTCGCCGCCATGCTGGACGCCCCCTTCCGCGAAGCGGCCTGCCGAAGGGTCACTTTTACCGCCGATACCGAGTTTGGATGGATGGACTGCCTCAGTCTGCTGCACGTCGTCCTACAACTTCGCCAGCTGGGCCGGATGGACCCGGACAAGTATCCATGGCGCCAAGATGCGCCGGAGGATCACACAGAATTGATTCGTGGGGGTTACTACGATGACCCAGATTCCCGGATGAGCCCGGAGCCCATGGAGGCAGCCTCCAACCTAGACCGACTCTCCTCGTCAGCGGCTCCAACGCCTGCTGTTCACCAGCCGGATTTAGAAACCACTGCGCCCTGGCTCCTCGGTTGGGTGTACCCAGTTAACCGCACGGCCGGGTACCGCGTCCGCCGCCTTTTCTGGCACGCCCACGCCTACGGCATTGACCCGCTGGCGACCGCCGCGGCCTACTGGATGTTTGGCCACCTGTTAGACCTTTCAGCGTCGAAACTACCCTACCAGTACCACGGGGAACTTTGGCAGGCGATGGCCGGGGTGGCGACCACCACACCCGGGTGCTTGTCCCACGGCTCGTCCCTTGCCGCCTCTCCACCCGTGCTTACCTCATTGCAACCTACAAACGCAGGTCTAACATGCCTGATTAGCGACTCGTCCGTGTTTTCCGGTCTCAGCCCCGCCATGTTTCTACCCACACCGCCGGCTGCCACCATCGCTGGCGGTCAGTTCAGAATAGCGGTGGGCAACTCCCCACCGCGTTCCGCCGGCCCCAGCCCGACTGTGACCCCAATTTATGAGGACGAGCTCGCCATGTGGTACCTCCTCTTTGCTCGCCTGCCGGACGGCGGCCTGCGCTCACAGCTAGTAGACTGTACGCTTCGCCTTGTCCTGAGTACGTTTACAGTTGTCGCCCCGATGGACTGCTTTCTGCGCCACCTCTGGGCATTTGAGCGCGGGCCAACCGATCCCTGGGACCGTATGGCTGGATTGGTCGGATCGCCATGGTTTTGGCCAGTGGTAAAGGACAAGGCGTCCACATAGGCTTTGCGTGCCTATTTTGTTTTGTAATACGCTGTATCGCTCCGCATCTTCCACTGCTGTCCTAGGCCAAGCACCGTTTACTGGATGACACGATTGACTCCATCTGCTACTGGGGGTTTACTTTGGGAGCCCACCCGATGATTTTGTCTAGGGCCCGTATTGATAGCTACTTTGGATCGTTAGAGGTTTATTTACTGTGTAAGCCTTGGTAACTGTTATGTTATTGATCGACTACAATGGTAAGCCATAATAATTTTAAATCGCAGTCTACAATCCACATCCGTTTTCTACTTGTAAACATATCACTTATAAATCTGCATGGGTATAGTAAAATCGGGCAACGGAGCTGTTATTGAATGGACAGTCTACGCAACTATCTTGTTTAGGCCACCAAGCTGTGATTGAAATGGCACTTGAAAGCGACACAAAGTATCTATTTGAGGACACCTTCCAATACTAACCGCAATAACTGATGGCGAACCTGAAGAGTGCCACACTGGTAGCCTGGGGGTTTTAATCACACGATGTTCGCTTATTGCCTTGCCTTGGACCTGGCGGAGCGCAAACCGACCCCCCCCCTTCGCGACCTATGTCGCTCACCCACCAGCTTACCAGCGCCCTGCAGGTGCTGCGGCTATACGGCACCCGGCCACTGCCCTCCCATCGACTCCTGCTGTTCCTCTGTACACGTACGAACCATTGGGCGCCACCGTACTCGGGCTAGTGCGACCAACGTAGGGGTGGCGTCTCTCGTCCAGCGGCGTCGGATCCTCCATGAGCCCGTGGTTCGCCTACTCACCCGCTTCAATGTATTTTGGGGTTACACAGCAACCGCCACCCTCTCTATTCACTTTTTTTTTTCCCGTTCCTTTCGCCTCGGCCGTGCCGCTCATTTCAATGGGCAAGAGCATTCGCAGTCCACCGGACAGTTTTATTCAGATGCCCTCGCGGACTGACCCGTTGGCTGCCCTCCGTCTCCGTGGCCTCACATTCATAGCACATTAAATCGGTGGCTGTAAAGTTTTGGCCTGTGTACCATTCAGGCCCGCCCCCCGTTTCTACTGACCTCTCACTGCTACTGCCTAAAGCCACCTACCCTGTAGTATCGACCGCCAGTCCGTGGGGCGCCAGAGATATATTTTCAACGCTTCGCCAAAGGCCTCTCCTTCCACTGGTCCCTCGTCGCCACCGATTAAAGCCACCTATCTTGTATCACGGACCGCCGGTCGTGGGCGCCAGAAAGGTATGTTTTTTTCCTGCTACGCCAAAGGGACCCCCTTCCTTTCCACTTTAACAGACCCACGTTCGGATACCAACTGGTTCTACGATTAGGTAGCCCTATGGCTCGACAGGTCGGCTAACTACGTACTAGAGCGGGGCTGGTTGAGCCACGGAACCTACCATTAACTCGGCTGTGATTCAAGCTCAACTGCCCGGTGGTTACTTGTATAAATACTACTCTACCCCGCATGGTTAACTTTTACCCCCCGTTGTATCTTTGAATTTTGGTACACCCTCCTCCTGACCGCATCTACTGCACTCTCGCCCGGAAAATATATCTACACTTATTCTATTCTAATACCCCATATCTCATCCCTGGTGCTGCCCACGTACTTCTTCCCCGCGCCCTGCCTCCGGTTTTCCACCCCACGACGTTAAATCCATGTTATCATCCTCCGCTTGGCCGGGGACCCACGGTCTCCTGCGTATCGTTGCGGCGTCCCTCATCGTAGTACTAGTTTGCACTGCACACGCCATGCCAAGCGGCTATTCACAGCTCACACCGCGGGCCGGTGACCTTCCGAATGGTCTGCCCAGCCTGGTGACCTTCGTTTCGTCTCTCAAGGGCGACCTCGACGCCCTCGCGAGTAACATCGCAAGCACCGATGGTCGACGCCTGGTAATCACTATGGGTAACGAAGCGGCTGGTAAGTTTCCTTCGCGTCTGCCAGGGCCGACCGGGTGTATAGCAAAGGCCTGTTAACCTATATCCGTTGTAGCTTCTGCCTAGGCAGTCCCGTAACACACTCACTGAGACCATGCATGATAATATTCTACCTCGCATGTCCCAACTTTTTAAACCGCCACTGCTCACGTATTCGCACCGCCTCTTTCTTATCAGACCTCGACTCAATGGTCACCGCCGTGACCTACTCGTACTGGCGTCACTTGGCCGACCTCCAGTCGGGCGAAGCCCTCACCACGGTGTACCTCCCGCTCATCAACATTCCGGAGCAAGACTTTGCGATCCGCCCAGAGTGTGTCAGAGTGCTAACGGAGACGGGCCTGATTCAGTCGGACGCATTAGTGTTCACTGACACGCCAGCACTGCAGGGCCTGTTCCAACAACTGAAGGGCCAACCAGACGCTGTCTCAGCCGAAGCACTGCAAGTGATCCTGGTTGACCACCCCAAACCCATCAAGGAACAAAAATTCCTCACGAAGTACGTGGGCGGAATCTTGGACCATCACGGCGACGAGAAGGTGGCACCCAACGCTTCCCCGCGCTGGTTCAGTAAGGTCGGCTCTGCCACCTCACTGACCTCTCTGGAAGGTTACCGTCTCCTAGGTGGCACAGGCCATGCCTCGGCCGATAATCAACCTGCTGAGGCCAGTGTCGACAAGACCGCTAATGGTGGCGAAGGAGCATCTGACCTCCAGACTTCTCAACTCGATGGCAGCTGGGCCGCCGTGATTGGTACTCAGCCCAACCTGTTTAACATGCTTCTGGCCCCCATCCTGACCGACACGGCCGACCTTAAGAGCAAACAAACCAAGCCGCTGGACCTGGAGGCCGCCACCTTGCTCTGGGATGTCCGCCCCGACCTGGTCCGCATGCTCCCGCCTGTTCCGGCCGCCAATGAGGATGAGGCTCTTGATATGGCCAAGCGCGGTGTGTCGTACCCGACCCGCCTCCCGGCCGCGTGTAACCAGGCCGGCGTGTCGGTCGACGACTGCCGCGAGCAGTACTTTACAGCCTGGTTCGAAGATATCCGTCGGGCTCGCCAGGCCATCGAACTACTAGACGGCCAGGCTTTTCTACGCAAGGACTACAAGCAGTGGACTCTGGGCGGCTACGAAGTGGGAGTCAGCAGCGTGATTTGGCCCTTCGACAAGTGGATCGGTCGTGATGGCATCCCTGGGTTTGAGCAGGCTTTCAAATCTTTTTACACCCAGCGCCGTCTCGACCTGCTTATCATTATGACCATGTTCACCCCGCCTGCCGGCGGAAAACTACAACGTGAAATCCTGGTGTACAGCCCAGCCCTCCAGGCCAATAGAGAAAATCCACAGCACCATGCCGATTTCACTCAGATGCTGGTCGACCTCCGCAAGTCTGACCTGAAACTGGTGCCCTACGGCCAGGAAACTGCCAAGCCGCGTCCTGTTTGCTACATTAGCCCGCGCCACGCCGCTGTGTACACTGGCGGGAGTCTTGAGTCCAGTGGCTACATCATGTTTAGTCAACTCAACGCCGATGCCTCACGCAAACAGGTTCGACCCCTGGTAGAGGAGTCGCTGGTCCGTATCCAAGAGAGCCGATCCGCTGGGCATGGTGCGAGTCCGCAGTAGCCTGTTCTGAATTAGTGGTGCATGTCATGGTCGTCTGGACTGGCCGAGTCCCACATCCCCCCGCCCACCCTATTACCACTATATTGAAAATTGGGGCTTTTTTATTGACCGCCAGAGGACGAGACATTTGAGGGGATGTATTCTACTAAAACATGCCCTGCGCCAAAAAGAGTTCGTTTGGAGAGGGTGTATTTTATTCAATGGTTATCGGCGCGTGCATCCATTTCGTATAGGTGATTAAAGTTAGTGGGTCGCGGGGAAGTAGCCCAGTGACATCCGCAGGTCCTCAATCTGGGAATGGATAGAGGCGATCTGGGAGGAAAGGGACATGAACGTCTCGTGCATGTAGCGCAAGGCATTGGTCAGCGAGGTGGTGGGCTGCTTGGCCGGTGCGTCAGCGAGGTACTGGGATGTGGCAACCCGACCAGGCATGGTGCGGAGTACCGAAGCCAGGTGGCTCTCAATCTGATTGGCCAATTGGGTGTATTCCTGGTACCGCGTCTCAAACGTGCCAAGGAGGCCCCAGTAGTAATCGAACGTCAGGTGGGCGGCCGGCGAGGTCACGCCGGATCCCTGTGAGGGCGCCAGTGTAGAGGAAGGATACCGCAGGCTGGACAGGTCGCCCAGCCCACGACTGGCGGCTTCAATGGCGCGCAGTTCGGAGTTGACTTTATGTTTCAACCGATCTAGCCGCTGGCCGTCCGCGCCCAGGGCGTATTCGAGAGCGGTCCGCTGCTGGTGCAGGGCGTGCAGCCGCGTCGTGGTGTGTCGAATGAGTTCTGGAGCCTCACGTACAGCGAGCTCGTCCCGGATCTGAAGTTGCGACCGTTGGAAGGTTTCAAACTCCTCCAGCAGTTTCGTTGAGGCGTCGGGGAGATCGGCTACCCGTGTGGTTCGTTGGTAACTGGCGGTGTCGGTAGTCCCGGCGGCCGGAGCAGAAAGTGCGGAGCTGCCAAAACCTGGGCGGGGGGTGTTTGAAGTCGTCGCGCCGCTCGTGGTCGACCCAAATCCTAGGCCACTGCTGCTGAAACCGGTGGAGACTCCTGAGGTAGCTGGTGCGATACTGGTCAGGGAGCCGAACGATGGGAGGGCCTGGCTGCTGGTTGCTGGGGCGGCGAAGCCCGCTGTCGTGGCGGTACCGCTACCGAATCCCGCGGCGGGCGTACTACTACTGCCGAAACCCCCGGCACCTTGGCTCGTGGCGCTTCCGAAGCCTGAGGTGGTCGTAGAACCACCGCCGAGCCCGGGGGTAGTCGCCGCGTTGCCACCAAAGCCCCCGACCCCTTGGCCCGTAGCACTTCCAAATCCTGAAGTGCCGGTGTTGTTACCCCCGAAGGTCGGGGCGCTGGCGCTGCTGCTGCCAAAGCTGGGCGCTGTCGATAAGCCGCCACCGAAACCCGAAGTGGGTCCAGAGCCGAAGCCACCGGCGTTGCTGGTGGCAGTGCCAAACATTCCGATGGGGTGAACGGAGACGCGTGCCAAAGTAGAGGCGAGGTGAGGAAAGAGCGTTGCCGATGTAAAAAGAGTTTCTCGTGCAAACGTTAATTAGGGCGATCAACAGCGGGGGTCGCAAACTCCGCAGCCGGACGGAAATGTGACCGTGGGGAAAACAAGTTTGATAGAGGGAGTAAGCTGTGGCCAACAATGTTTTTCGCCAGCCGAACTGTTCAAAGTGAAATGGGGTAACCAATGTCTAGTGAGCGCTACTGTACGTGCTCCCTTAGCATGTAACCCTGAGCTCTCGCTGATCCCCTTCCCAGGGTGGCAGGTGTGAGCGAAATCGCAACCGCCAGATGCGCCGCTCCTCACGGGCATTTGGCCCAGCTTGTCACAGACCCTTCAATGCTAGCCATAGGGTTCCAGCGTAAGCGGGTCTCGTGATCAGTAAGGTAACCTGACGGCCCCCCCCCGCCCCGAAACGTTCAGCTCCCTTCGCATTCACCGCTTGTACTTCTCAGGATGTGTCGGTGATGGCCTGCCGCTTTGGCCCAACCTCGCAACTTTGACCAACACAATTTTACCCGTCCCACCACAGCTCTGCCTCTAGTCTTCCTCACCACTCTGGCCCTCTGCTTTCCAATCTCTTCACTCTCAACGTTTACCCATCCCTACCGCTCTACACAACCAGGGCTGGCACCTCTCCGCTCGATAGCCAATTGCCAATGAACCCGCCCAACCTCCCAGGCCGCGTGGAGGCCCCGTCCGTCCAGTTACTCGAGGAAAAGCCTACCCTAAAATCCGACGACAGTAGTAGCGACTCGGACGAGGACCGGCCTCCTGCATTCCCGGCACCCAACGGTCCTCAACGCCTGGCCGTACCAACCTCCACGACTCGCCTACCCAAGGTGCGCCGTAAAGTACTCCTTGAACCTGGTCATTCTCCACTTGACTGGGCACGACTCAAGGCCAGCGGCAAGGACCTCCGGGTAAGTGGCGGTGGCTACGCATGCTTGAAGTCTTTTATAATTTCAATGAAGGCTAGCATCCGGCTCCCTGTCGTAACTCATCGCACAGGCCCTTTAACCACCCACCCGTTACTGCCGCCACCCATAACCTTGCCTTGCCCTCCGTATCCCGTGTCCGCCAACTCTCTACCTAGGGGGTCCCTACACTGGCTCGCTACACCCTCGAAGAATTAAAAAAGCACAAGACGGAGGGTGACTGCTGGACCGCGGTCTACGGCAAGGTGTATAATATAACGCACTATCTGAATTTCCATCCTGGAGGTAAGTACGTGAGGCCAGAGATCGTAGGCATCCTTTCCTTGGAAATGCAGAATAGAAAATACCCTGTTTCTCTAATACACAGCACCACCACGGCCGCCCCTTACACACGAACCACACCAGGCAAGCGGGATCTGATGAAAATTGCCGGTCGGGACGGAACGAAACTATTCGGTAAGTCGACCTCTGACTACGCGGCATGCTCATCTTAGACCTAAGTTGCCATGCCAGTATCACCTGCCGGGCGGGCTGGGCCTAGGCGACTCCGATTGACGCCTTTTCTGGTCGCAACATGCTGTGCCACATCAGTTGACAAATTCCACACCATACATCTTCGTCCTTAACATTGTCCCCCGGCTAGCCACCACCCACAGCTGGGTCAACCCCGATGCGCTTCTTGATCATTGCCTTGTTGGATATCTTGTGCCGTCATAATTTGTCGTTATTCCTACTTCATAATATATATAGCTGCAAGGACCATATGTATACTAAGCGCGGATAAATACACAGCTAAACAATGATCAGCCTTGGTGACCTGCAAAATATATCCTTTGAAGAGCCCAATGACCAGCCATAGCGCGTCAGAATGCATCTTCAACAAAGCAGGTTAGCCAAATATGGGACTTGTTCAGCAAAAATATATAAAAGGTCTCACCGAGACTCGAACTCGGGTCGCGGGAATCAGAATCCCGAGTGATAACCAACTACACTATGAA